>JABASM010000721.1:9108-19375 GCA_019776545.1 Brachystomella parvula
ACCCCCCCCCCCCCCCCCCCCCCCCCCTTGCTTAATTACCGTGTGAAATATTAGGGGTACGGAATTGGGTTCAGGTACAGCCAAATGCTGTTTTATTGATTTTCGAAACTGGGGGATCAAATGCTCTCTTTCAAGGTGATTATCCAAAGATTGCATTGGCACAAAAGGGGCTCTGCTCTACATAACGGAAGCTTTTCCTCACATCAGAATCGTTGTCAAAAATCCCAAAACCTATTGTATTATTGTTGCTGTAGCTATAATAATAAAGGAAATATTTGAAGCGCATCCTGTCGAGCCTAACACCCTTCATGCAGAATTTTATTTGATGTCACGTGCAGAAAAACCCCGTCTGCATCGGCAACGGCATTAATTTCTTTCCCTGCTCAATCTTTTCAAATCAATAATAAAGTATGCACCAACTCGCTTAAAAAATGTAATCGAATTCTCCTTTACTTAAAGTATTTTAAATCGTTTTTACCATTTTCCTTGTGGGACCAAATTTGTGCATATCCTCAAGCAGGTGACAAGGGGAGACGGACTGCAAAAAATGTAGTCCAACACGCAAATATGCGTGATAGAGAAAAGGAATCTTTTTTTGTTCTGGAATTGCATAAATTCTCCTTCGCTCTAGCAGTCGGGAACTTTGTCACTGAACTCGGTGATTTATCACCGAACTCAGTGGCAGTTTCGTCACTCAACTCAGTGACGGGATCACTCAACTCAGTGACAAAAGCAGGCCGTGTGCGAAATTCAGTGACGAAAGCGGGCCGTGTGCAAAGGTTTTTGCACACGGCCCGCTTTTGTCACTGAGTTGAGTGATCCTCGAGTGGTCCCCGTCACTGAGTTTGATGACAAAACTGCCACTGAGTTCGGTGATAAATCACTGAAGAGGGAAGGGTCAGGGGTGACCAGCGACTTCCAAGTTAAATTTAAGTTTAATCATGTCAGCACCATATCCGAAGCAAGAGAGAGAAAAAAAGCGTCTTTTTCTCTCATCGTAAAACATCATCAGCATCATCATTCACTGCTGAGAGAAAAAGACGCTTCTCTCTTATGCACATTTCCATGCACCAAGCAGCAATTGCCCCACCTAACCGCTCCCACCACAAGCGCCATTGGCAGCTAGAAAAATTATATGTTGCTTACGCATATGGTGCTGAGTTGAGAAAACCAAAATTCAACTTAGAAGTCGTTGGTCACCCCTGGCCCTTTCCTCTTGAGTTCGGTGACGAAGTTCCTGACTGTCTAATTACTGGATGTTTGATTACCTCATCTGTGAGTAGTCCCATAATCCGGTAGGCAGGCGACATTTTGATTATTTTAGATTAATGTCAAGTCTCTCGTAAACTGCAGCATCCAAATGAAATGCATCAGTCGTCATATCATGATATCCTAGCTTATCACTAGTTATTTGATCACTGGAAAAATGCGTCAGGGGCGATGGACTCAATCCTCTAGGATTCTGTAATGCTCTTGTAATTCGTAAATGACGCAATGTCAAGTTTTTGCTCAGTCACAACACGTCAGGCATGAAAGGAGCGCTGATGAGAGGTAAGTTCTCCGAGATTAGAAAGGAAACTTTACTCGATTCCTTGATTGATAATACAGATTTTTTTTGGTTAGATTAATGTCAAGTCTCTCGTAAACTGCAGCATCCAAATGAAATGCATCAGTCGTCATATCATGATATCCTTCGCCTTGATGAGTAAATTCTGTAGAGATGACCACTTTTTGTTTTGCTAATTTTTTTCCTTCATGTGCTTATCACTAGTTATTTGATCACTGGAAAAAATGCGTCAGGGGCGATGGACTCAATCCTCTAGGATTCTGTAATGCTCTTGTAATTCGTAAATGACGCAATGTCAAGTTTTTGCTCAGTCTGTTTAGCCTCGACAAAGAAAAATGCGTCAGGGGCGATGGACTCAATCCTCTAGGATTCTGTAATGCTCTTGTAATTCGTAAATGACGCAATGTCAAGTTTTTGCTCAGTCTGTTTAGCCTCGACAACCGTCCTTGTCCGTTTTTCATTTATCTCTGTTCAGGTCATCATGTTCATTGAATATGAGTTCACTCGGTTGATACTTGACCTGTACGTTCCTTATTCTAGCGAATTGGTAAGACGCTGATCTGCTTCCCCTTTCCTAGACCTGCTTCATTTACTTGATCCTTTTTCAGCATACTAGCCCTTCTTTTTTTCGTTCAAAGATGGCGCGGAAGCTGACGTGATAGACCTGAGGGCTCTCGCTTGCAGAAAAAACTTGCAAAAAGCTGCAGTCGCTTACTAAGAAATTAATTTAACCTTCTGTCTATTTTAAATTTACAGGATACTGATAACTATACTTCCTCGCCCACGCTCGGAGGTCGATTCCGCTCCAGCGGAGAAAGACATTCTGACTCTGAAAGAGAAGCAGGATTGAGTGGTCTCCGTAATATTGGAAATACTGTAAGCTCCCTTTTGTAGAATCCTGGATTCGGCCGAAATTGATTTTAATTAATTTTTCAGTGTTTTATGAATTCGGTGCTTCAGTGCTTATCCAATACCAAACCTCTCCTTGAGTACGTAATACGAAAAGGGTACACCTCAGATATCAACACCAACACGTCAGGCATGAAAGGAGCGCTGATGAGAGGTAAGTTCTCCGAGATTAGAAAGGAAACTTTACTCGATTCCTTGATTGATAATACAGATTTTTTTTGGTAGCCTTCGCCGAAGTCGTCCATGAACTATGGCGTGACACAAAGTCAACAGTCGATACGTCCGCTTTCAAAGATCAAATCCAAAGATTTGCTCCTAGGTTCATGGGCTATAGTCAGCAAGACGCTCAGGAGTTTCTTCGATACCTCCTTGAAGGACTCCATGAAGACATCAATAGAGTCAGTGTTAAACCTAAACCGATTTTAACGGAAATCGAGGACTCTTGGAGGTAAGTCCTAAAACTCCACAAGCAGAGTCCATGACAGAGCCTTAATCCCATATTTCTTTATTGGTGCTTACAGTGATAGTCAAAAAGCTACCGAGAGCTGGAAACGCTATTTACGGAGTGATGACTCGAAAATAGTTGATCTCTTTGTGGGTCAGCTAAAAAGGTTTGCAGAATTAATTCTAATGTCCAATAAGAGCCATTACCAATTTTTATAATTTTTTGGTTTCACAGTACTCTTAAATGTACGACCTGTGGTCATTGCTCAGTGACTTTTGACCCTTTCTGGGATCTCTCCCTCCCCATCCCTAGCAAGACTGGCCAAGTGAGGCTCTCACAGTGTTTGGAACTCTTCACGAAGGAGGAAGTTTTAGACGGGGATGAGAAACCAACGTGTTCCAAGTGTGCAGCCCGCCGGAAATGTACCAAAAGTTTTAGCATCCAAAAATTCCCAAAAATCCTCGTCATCCATTTGAAGCGATTCTCCCCCACAGAGAGGTACAGAGGAAAGTTGAGTACATCCGTTGACTTTCCTTTACATGGGTTGGATATGACACCGTATGCTGCCAATCGCTCACAAGGATGCGTTTATAATCTCACAGGAGTTGCAAATCACTCTGGCTCAACTTATTCTGGTCACTATGTTGCCTACTGCAAGCATCCCTACAAGGGTGAATGGTACTGCTACAATGACTCAAGGTAATTTCTTTCTAAATTTTTTATAAAATGTTTTGAAAATTTTTTAATAATAAACTGCATCTATAATCTTCTATTGGATTTCCCCAGGGTCTCTCCAATCTCAAGTCAGAATGTCGTCTCAAGTGATGGTTACGTGCTTTTCTACGAACTCAGTAACACATCCCACATCTAATTCTCAATTAATTCGAAAAAAGTGAAATTAAATCAACAAAATTCAACGAATTTCACCAGTAGCCCTGGGCCTCCAAGTTGAAAGCTTCGAAGAGTCGGATTGATCTGGAATCCAATAAATGTTCAATTTGTGCTTCATGGAATCTTCTTCAAAATTGGATTCTAAGTGGATGAAACTGTAGCAGGGTTTACTATAAAAATAAGTATTGTTAGAACTTGCGCAACTGCCTCACACAGTAACCTTAAATTTCGTAAACTTGGGTCACTCAATCAATCATCAAAGACCTCCTCTGTAATTTTTTTTAACTAGAATCTCCATAACTATGGTAATAATATTAATTTAAAACAAATTGTACCTTTAGCCTTATCGAGACTAAATATGTCTAATCCTCCTGCAGTATTTTCACTATTCGACGTAACTTAATTATTATTATTATTACTGAATTGTCACAAGTCACAAGAGAGTTAAATTCGCTGAATCTTTGTTCAAGTTTCAAATTTATATGATTGTGATAATTAATATATTTGGCTAGAACCCAGGTCTGCCTGGCAGGTCGGTACTTAACTAATGCTGAATTTGTGATGAATGCTACATTATACTCAAATCTCTTAGTTAACCACCTGTACTTGTAGAAACAAAGAGTGGAATAGGGAAAATTTCAATATTTTATAAAAGAAAGCAACATTTTTGTAGTAGTCAAGCAAGCAGGTGAAAGACTGAACTTTTAAGTTGCAGTTCACTTTTAAACCGACTTTCACTTTTGTTTTCATCGCCTAAATTATTTCACCGCTTATTTTATTATAATTAAGACACCGTATTCATGAGTTAACAAGTTAAGACGCCAAAACCAGTACCCTTTTATTTATTTTTTAGAGAAAGAAGGGATTCTTCTCGTGCTAACTCGTTGCAACTGATTATAAATATGTTGATCATGATAAGATGTTTATTTATTATGATCTAATAGTGAAATGGAAGCCAACTACTCATTTCTTTGATTCTGCTAATAATGAAATAATTCTAAGAGAATTACGAGAGAAAATAATTCATTAATAAAAAAAAACAATAGAATTTCATTCTTCAGAAAAACCCTTGGAATTCATTTAAGGGCAGGAGTAAAGCCCCACCTTGTCAGGAAATTTATTTTTACATTTTCAGCGTGCGCGTCTCATCGATCCAAACCTGCGTTCTTTCCCACTTTCTCTTTTTACTTTCCCCCAAGGAAACTTTAGAAAGGGAGTGTAGAGAGTAAGTGACTCGCTGACCCGCAAGGCGTGAACATCTAAAATGTCACTTCCACGTCCGTCTCTCCAAACCCTGGCTTCAAATTGTTTCACAGGCCTCAAAGAAAGAGTTTCAACTTGCATATCAAAGCTAAGTCGAACTGGGGAAAATGTTGATTTCATCAAGAAAACTCGAAGGCAGAGTAGTGAATTACAAGATTTTGGGAGTATCAAGAGACAAGAATCAAGCTTTGAAGGGGAGTACGGGAGTGGAGACAAAATTACGGAGTGGCAAGCGGGCTGGAATGTCACCAATGCAATCCAGGTAAAAATCTTCTTCTAATTTTAGGAACAGATTTTATACGGATATCCTGCTTCGGTTTTAAAAACCAGGTTTTTTTTTCGTTTACAGGGAATGTTTCTGGTTTCACTTCCATATGCAGTTCTGCACGGAGGATACTGGGCAATCATTGCCATGATTGGCGTCGCCTGGATTTGTTGCTATACCGGGAAAATCCTTGTGGAGTGTCTCTATGAACCAGATTCCAATGGCGTTCTCCAGAGGGTCCGAGATTCTTATGTAGGGATTGCAAAAGTCTGTTTCGGGGAGAAGTATGGACCCTTGGTTGTCAACACGGCACAATGCATTGAGCTCCTAATGACCTGCATTCTGTACATCGTACTCTGCGGGGACTTGATGATTGGTACGGGAAAAAATCCAGAGAAGCTTCTGTTTGTGAATCCGAGCTTTTATTTCTATGAATGCATTTCATAGGCACATTTCCATCTTATCCGATTGATTCTCGGTCTTGGATGATGTTATGCGGAATGCTTCTGATTCCTTGTGCATTCCTCAAAAATCTTCATCACGTCTCGACGCTGAGTTTCTGGTGCACCGTGGCTCACTTCCTCATCAACTTAATTGTGGTGGCCTACTGCCTCGCTTGTATCGGTCAGTGGGGTTGGGGTGAGGTTAGTAAAAGTTTTTGATGGAACTGACTGGAGAACAAAGTGAGAAATGGAATTCTGCTTCATTTTTTAGGTTTCTTTTTCTCTTGATATGGATACGTTTCCAATCAGTCTCGGAATCATTGTGTTCAGCTACACCTCTCATATATTTCTACCAACCCTTGAAGGAAATATGATTGAGCCAGAAAAGTTTGGAAGGATGTTGGACTGGAGTCACTATGCGGCAGCTGCATTCAAATCTGGATTCGGTTACATTGCTTTCCTCACTTGGCAAAAAAGCACAATGCAGGTGAGATTGATGAAATACTTTCATGTGAAAATCCCCTAAATGAAAATCTACAATCTGAAAATCCTCAATGTGAAAGTCTCCTACATGGGAAGTCCCATATGTAAAAATCCCCATAAAATTGCAATTTTGCAGGATCTGTTGAGTTGAAGGACCTCATGCTTTTTACCATCCAGTGTCACCTTTGCATAGCTGTCCAGTTTCTCCCCTGATTCTTGGTTGCATTAAAATGTCAATGAGGCACTCAGCACAGCGCGTTGGCATTGCCTTTGGTTTTCAGGATTACTGTTTTAGAATTTTCAGTTGTTGCATTTTCATGGATTCTTGTCATGCTATGCATAGGTGACGCTGTATGGTGAAAAGAATGAGGTCCTGTAACTCTCCCTGCAAACTTTTAATTTTTGGAGGGAATTTTCAGATTCGGGATTTTCACCTGTCACCGATACTAAAATGCCCAGACACTATAGTAGGGACTTTGCGATTGAAAGCTTTTTTAAATCGGCTTAGAGGCCTATAGTATGGTTTTTTGTTAAAAGGCATACGTTTTAACAAAAAACCGTATGGGCCTCTGAGCCAAATTCTTAGGCCAATTTTAAAAAGCCTAGTACAATCGCAAAGTCCCTACTATAACTTACTCGGGGCATTTTTAATTGATAATTTTCAGTTCAAATGCAGCTGGAGGGCGCGGATTTTTCAGGGCCGGCGTGGCGGAAGCAAAAGGCACTTATTTTTGCATGCATCAGTTGACAATGTAATTAACCATGTCATTCGTCATCGCCGCATCGCTGATGCCGAGAATTAGATAGATATAGAATAACGTAGCAAAGAACTTAACGTAGAATGACGAATTGACTGATTGTTCACATTATCAACTGATTCATGCGAAAATAGTAGTCTTTTGCTTCAGCCACGCCCTGAAAAATCCGCTCCCTGCAGCTGCATTTGAACTGAGAATGATCAATTAAAAATGCCCCGAGAAGGGAGGGTCTTTGCTTAAAATATTATCCATGGAACAACGAGAAAAGTTTTAATTCCAAAATCATTGCTTAACTTCTGCATTTTGAAATCTCTAGTCATCTTATTGCCGTAATTTAGAAAATGGAAAACGTTTTAAAATTTAAAAAAAATTTTTGCAGGTTATTACCAATAATCTTCCCACATTTTGGAAAGCCTTGGTGAATATTATCCTCGTAGTGAAGGCAGTGCTTTCGTACCCTCTGCCGTACTATGCCGCCGTTGCCCTCATTCAGAAAATTCTATTCAAGAATATAACGAGAGTAACCGTCTTTGACAAGGAAAATAGCCTAACGACCGTTGGGTGTGCGTTCCGCGTTGGCATAGTTGTCGTCACCATTCTAATGGCCGTCAGCATTCCACATTTCAGTATTCTAATGGGGTTCATAGGGAATTTTACTGGGACGATGCTCTCTTTTATTTGGCCCTGCTACTTTCATTTGAAGCTCAAAGGTCATACACTCAGTATTCAAATGGTAGCTGTGGATTGTTTTATTATATTTCTGGGTGTACTATTCGGAATCGTTGGGATTTACGACAGCGGCTGTGCCATGGCTGAGGGTAAGAAATATAAAGATTTTTTTTTCTTTCTAAATTACTAGGAATGCTAATTTTCATTTATATTCTCATATACAGCTTACGCCATTGGTCTACCGTTTTAAAGCACAATTCGCAAAAGGAGTCGTAAATATTCGCATTATCCATGGGATTTATCCCTCGAAAAAACCAGTCTTCCATTTATGACTTCAGTCTTCCATTATTCCAAGAAACGAAAAATAAGTATTTAAACTCAAGAATTCCTAAAGGGTGAAAGAAAAGAAAATGAAACTGGGAGATAAAAATTTACTTCCGAATCCTGAGTAGAAAATTTACAGTTACCTAACTAGTTGGTTCCCTTCAATAAGAAATACTGCAATTTTGTCTTCCTATAGGGCTAAGCGACAAGCTGTCTTCCAATCCAAAATATTATTCTAGAGGTGCTGAGGGGAAAGTTTTGTATTAGTGATGATTAGGCTCTGTAGCTTGAGACAAAAAAAAAAAGAATGGAGAATGAATCTGATGTAAGTTGTCATCCTGTCTTCCGTAGTGTCAGTGATTATTTGGATAAGGAAAGAAAAGAACGAATCATGTCTTCCAATTATAAATTATAGATGATTTCTACGTTCTGTTTTGAATGTAGGGTGTTTTAATCTGTGTGTGACAATAATAAAAACTCAATTCTTGAAATTGGATCAGAGGAAAAAGCTTGAAGTCCTGTTCGGAATTTAAATTGGCCCAGTATTTATTCAACATCCTTTGCGGGATCATTAAACAATCGCCATCCATACACCCAACAGAAAAAGACAAATGAGATGCTAGGAAATCAAGGAATGTTTCTAAATTAATCAAAATAAATAATAGAGGCCCAGGTGAATGTGGATGCATGTAATTTAAACTTAAAAAAAAATTGTTGAGCTTCCTCAACCAAATCTTTGACCAAGGTAAATTTAAACAAACACAACTCAGAAAAATGTATGATAATTAAGGAAAATAATGGAAATTGAATTTCTTCTTCAAAAACACGCCCTCCAAATCAATTATTCCAAAAGCAGTTTATATATCTCTTTTAAAACTTATCGCTTTTATTGAATTTTAAACTTTTGAAAGTATAAATTCGGAGGAGAAAAACGTTGGACCACCACAGGAGAACCAATTCTTGAAAAGGTTATAATTTATCGTCTGTTTACTTTGCCGTCTTCTTCTTCTAACATTCCAGTACTTTTTTCTTTTCATTTTCAACCACCCAGGTGAGCCTGCGGGTAGCGTCTGGTTTTCATCAGGCTTCATCTTTCAAATATAAGTTAATTGTTTGTTGGTTTTCTTTTTCTTCTTCAAGTGAAAATTAGGAGTTTTCTCCCATTTCGCGCATCCTTTGAGCTGGTCCATTCTTCTAAGGTGGTGGCGGGGAGATGCGGTGGCTGGGGTGGGTCCTTTCGCAAGAAGTGAAACTTGTTAGTGATGATAATGATGTAGAGCGTGGGTCTAAAGGAGATGCCGCCAACAGCAGCAGGAGCGGAGGACTTAATGCTAAAGGGATGAGTACTCGGAAGATTCGAAGTCGAGAGTACTTCATTCATTCACAGCAGTTAGTCAATTGCATCCTACTCAAGTGTTTACTCACCTGGATTGTTAAGAGCTCCCTATCCCTTAAGTGTCAATTGTCAACATCATATTTTATGAAGAGAGGATTTTTGGGATGGAGACATAATTTTACTTTCTTAGAAAAATGCTAACTTCAGTTCAGGATGCTCATGGACATAAATCCTTCTTAAGCGTCTCTTATCATCCTCATCCCATACTCATGGAAATGTATTCTTTAAAACAGAAAAATTACTTAGCATTGCTCCAGGATAAATCTCTACTTTATGATTACTATTAAGTGTCCTGGATCTTTCCCCAAACAATCCATTTACAGAGGAATTCTCATTGCGTAACTTCAGGGGAGTTAGCAGTAGTCGCTTACCTTTTCTCAACTCAACGAAAAACTTTTACAGTTTCTGTCTTATATTTACTGGGAGATCTCTGGAGTGACATTAGGCTCGTAGGGCTAATTGCTTTTACTTCCTAATAACACTTATGACTTCCGTTCTTGTTTTCAGAACTCCAGGAAGAGACAAATTTTGGCTCAGCCTTGTGAATCCCTTAGAATTCCATAACATTGCCGCTGAATTCGAGAGATTGCAACAAACACCTCCTTGTTATTAATAGCGCGAGCTATTCATGCGAATTCAATGTTAGTCTGTGTAGTGTCCAGACGTCCGGACGTCTTTATCTCAGCAACGGATGGGTGGATTGACTTGATTTTTCGTATGGGAGTACTTTGGTTTAATAACGATGGGTGAGGTTTTTCTTTTTGCGCATATAAGTGCATGTGTGCATATGTGCATAGTGTTTGTCCCATGCACAGTGGGAAAATTTACCCTTTTTTTTGGCCAAAACTCATTAG
>JABASM010000722.1:0-19367 GCA_019776545.1 Brachystomella parvula
TCGGTTCTTATCCACCGTTTTTGATAAGGGAGACAATGAGGCCGTGTTGAATTGAGATATCAGGCTATGGAGTTTTCATCTCATCAGTCAGCCCTCCTCCTTTTTCTTCATTTGAGAAAGAAGGCTTTTCTGCTTGAGAAAATTCTCATTTCCCATGTGTTAGTTTTCTCTCAGGTTTTTCCTTTCTTTTCATTTCTCCCTTTCTCTCTTCTTAATTGCTACCATTTTTTGGTCAAGTAAATAGATCGATGAGGTTAGAAGAAAACTTTCAAAGGAGAGTCGGAAGAGCGTGAGAAAAGAAAACTTGGAATGGAAGACTTCATCTTCTTACAAAGGAGGAAAAGGAGCGAGAAAGAGTTTTTCCTTGATGAGGAGAAGGAGAAAGTAAACTTTCCCATCTGCTGGTCCTAGTGGTGGTGATGGTATGGTGTAGGTTGAATAAGAAGAAAATGAAAAGAATACCCACTATACCAAACACCTCATCCGAGAAAGACAAAGTTACAATCTGACAGGTCAACCCAACCTTGGTGAAACTCAATCAATCCAATTATAAATTAGGAGAAAAGGAAATTACAGAGGATGCTTTCCTTTTGTTCATATGAGAAGGCTTACGGTTCAATGGTTACGTTACAGCGATTACAGGGTACACTTCCTAGGGAGGCTGGATACAAAATAACATACACAAATTCAAACGCGCTATACCTTCGCTTATTAAACTAGAGACGTAAGGAATTTAAGAGCCATTGCTACAATACGCGCAACAATACTAGTCGAGAAGCCCAACAATCACCTTTCTCTCTAATGCTTAATTTCCGGCACCAGTTTTTCACAATGCTGTTCTCACAGAGACTATTGCTAAGCAAATACACTTTTAGTAAAATGTGCCTAGCAGGAAAAATTTTTGAGGAAAAGAGAAAGTACAGTTTTTTAAGCCGGGCATTGTAGACAGCGATGTTGCCCTGAAATATGTTTATTAGTTCAATTCAACTTGGAGGAGAATGGAAATCTAGGCTTTCGTTTACACAGGGTAAAAGAAGGGAGAGAAGAAGCGTGATCTAGCGTTTACTTGTAAGCTTTCCCTCCTGGTTTGGTCCAGAGTGAAAGTGAAGTCCCTGGGAGAAAGTTGGGAGGAGAGGAGGTAGGGAGCAGGGAATTGGAGGGAGAGATGCATCATCATCTCCGGGTCCTCAACTTGACTTCCTTTTCCTTCTCTCCTCAAGATGAAGAAGGAAAATCAATATTTTGCACACGATGGAGAATAGTGGGGATGACGATGGAACTGCAGCAGTAGCAACAGCAGCTTGAGTCTTATTCGCTCCTAACTCTAGAACTAGAAGAATCATGAATACCGTAAGCATTCCAATAGTCGCCGGGTCCCATGAACGTCAGGTCTACGCGGTGGAGTTTGAAATTAAAGGCAAGCTTAATACAGGGTCCTTATAGTTAAGTGGCTAGAACTTTGACTATTCTCATTGTAACTCCCATAAGAAAAACTTTCTCTATGGCCACTTAACTGTAAGGACCCTGTATATGGTGCTCCCACAAAGTTTAACGGTGTAAGAAGATGCCATCTTAACTTTTCCTGACGGTGGCTTAAAGAAAGCGTGCATTTCATTTGACCTCAACTCATGGTTATTCAATTCGCCAAAAACAGTCCGAGAAAGCTGCACCAAGAGAATTTGGAGCTGGTCGGAGTAGGTAACATGGGATGAAGCTTTAGTTGGATACGGCGGTGTTGGTTGCAATATAAATATTTCCATTTAGGTCCACAAAAATAAGCGCCTGTCCTTAATAAGTGCCGCTGTCCCCAATAAACAATAGGAGTCAATAAACAATAAAACCCAATAAACAATAAACGCCCGGGCGTTTATTAGAAAAATTACGGTAGCAGCACAATTTTCTAACTTTGCCACCCAATTCCACGTAATGAGAACGACAAATCTTTATTAACAGTGCTGCTGCTATACTTAACTTCCACCCATTTTTTTTCTGCTGCGCTGTGCAAAGTATTCGGTCGCACTCTGGTCTTTGAAATTTTTGGGAGAACTAATCCCCTAATCGGTGAAACTGTGTTTTAAACATCTTATCACCGCGTCCCACGTCTCTCTGTATTTTCCATAATTCTCTATTGCTAGCTCTGGGATCACTAAAACACCTATTTGTACTTAGCTGGCTTAGAAGAATCCCTTTGTCTACGGGAGAAAAGCCCTTGAGACAGAAAATGGTAACTGGATGCTGATGAATATGCAGAAGGAGGCTAAAGCTCCTCCTTTCATCAGTCACACCGGAGAAAGCCACGCTTTTCTATGATTAAGTCCCACGCTCTGCTGAAACGTAATCCTCACTTTGCTCCTTTTGTTTTATTTTTTCCCTATAATTTTCAAACAAAAAATTTTGCGACGCTCCATCTCCAAGCCGGTTTTGAGTCTGTTGAGTTTTAAACCGGAAATTACTTTCTCATACGCTTTCTCTATTTATAGTAAAATTCTCTTGGATTCCGAAGACAAGCGTTTCCTAGAGATTCTAATAAGTATACACACAATCGCCCGAATACGATTTTAATAAGACATACAGTTACCAAATTAGTACAGTATCCTTAACTTTAAGTCCGTGTGGAGAAAGTTTTCTTATGGGAGTTACAATGAGGTTGGAGAAAGTTACACGGACATAAAGTCAAGGACTGTATATACGCTTCAGGATTTCAGGAAAGCCGTAAAGCGGGAGTTTTTCCTAAGGCGTGAGGGGCATGATAAGCTTTTTTTAAACCTGTTTATAACGAGTGTACACTCCAAAAAAACAGCATTAGGAATATATATACTCGTTTTTCAACCCGGAATTAAGTAAGTCCCTGTTTTTTGCCAATTTACCCTAAAATTCTGAAAATTAGCCCAAGTGTACTGGTGGCTACCAGCAAGAAATCAGCCAACTTTCAAAACTGTACTAGGATAAATAGGCAAGAAACAGCGGCTTACTGAATTTAGGTTTGACAAATGAGTGTTCCTAATATTGCTTGTTGGGGTGTACGGTTTGCGGTTACGGTTGTCACATCCCGCGTTTAAAATACGCCGCACGTTACTCTCTTGAATATTGAATTGTACGGTTACATCTGTCGTAACTCACGATTTCAAACTTGTGCGCGGTTGGAGTTTACAGTGCACCCAGCAATATTAGCCGTAAGGTACCTTCGGCCTGCATCCTTCAAAGATATAAGTTTGGCGAGCGGTGAGTTTCAAATTCCAGAAGCCCCATTCATGTGAAAAGCGCTTGAAAGCCAAAAACCTGAAGAAAAATTTGCGCCAGACTTGGACTTTCTCTGATTTTTCTGCGAAATAATTTTAGCCAAACTTGGCTTTCCCGGTCTTATAATCTGTGTCATAGCTAATAAACCAATGTTGACTTCCGCTGAATTAGTTTCTCTGTTTCCTGTCGAAAAATATCGTTTCATATCCTATCGTTTCCCTACGATAGGCGGTTTATAAGGAAGAATCACCCAAAAGGTCACAATGAACTTACAATTGACCTTTAATTGGCCGAAAAGCTCTCTTTCATCAAGTAAGCTTTCCCGAAAACTTCGAACTTTTTGACCTGCTCACTCTGAGAACGGCAATTTGAAAAGCAAGTGCCGTAAACTAAGCATTAGAGAGGAAGAAGATTTATCGGGTCCCTTGGCTAATATTGTTGCGCACACTGTATATTTCGCAAAACTGGAGGGTTTTACGGCTGATTTTTTTTTCATGCTAAAAATTTGAAGCGGAAGAAAATCTCTTTTTATATATTTGAGGTGATGCTGAATGCTGAAGTAACGCTGATCCTGTGGATCCTTCACTCACATCAAATTGGGGATGAGAAGAGTGAAAATAAAGTGTAGTGGCAGAGTGCTGAGTCGAGTCTTATTTTTCTTCTTATTTTCCCTTATCATCATGCCACTCGTCTCTGGCCCTTACCCTCTTTAGGAAAGCATGTATAATGAAGGCAGTTTCAATATTTTCGGTCGATGCCGCCCTGATATTCCATTTCGTCGAGTAAGGGAAACTCTCGGCAGAATAAAGGATGAGAAGTAGAATTCAAGTGGTTTGTCTTCAAAATGAGAGAGAAATGACAAAAGGAAAGCAAAAGGGTTCCTCTATCCGACATCATCCTCTCCATCCACGAGCCTCAAATCGGTTAAAGAGAGGAAAAGAGGAGGGTTTCCAGTACAGTGAAAACTTTTTTTAAGGAAAGGAAGATGGAAAGGACCAAAGTGAGAGAATTACGAGCGTAGGAAAAAACTGAAAACTTTTATTTCCTTGGCAGAGCTGAGTTTCTCCACTTGGGGAAAGTACCTAATAATAAGATGTAGTAGGGGATAATACATGCAATGATGACTATAAGTACAAAGGGATCCCCCTCCCACCCCGATATCCCACCACTTCTAATCTCTAACTTCTGCTCCAAGAATTTCACTACCACTGGAGAAAAACCACGATCAAGGAGTTAGTGTTAGTCTCAATTCACTCAGATGGAACACCCACACTTGGAAATTTCCAGGCTCTCTTCCTTAACAAAGGATGGTTGGACTCAAGCATAACAATTTTGAAATCTAACTACAACTAAGAGGCTTTAAATTTCATCCTTTCATAATTTCTAATCATATTTCTTCCAGCATGCAGAAATCTCGTGCAGAAAAAAGTAACAGACTCATGTTTGGTCTGGTGAAAGCACCGTTTAAAAAAAAAATTATTATTTCCCCTAATTTTTTGTATATGCGCTAGAAAATGCGAGTTGGGAAAATTATTGCTTTCAAAAAGCGGAATTTCATCCGAGCTAGCGGTACAAGTTAAAAATTCGCTTTGCAAAAAAAATTCTCACCAAAAAGTCCCTCCTCTCATCAGAAGGAAAGAAATTTTCTTGGAGGGAATTTTTGAACGGAGGGCATTTTAGCAGACGAAATCTCCGTGGCGTGGGAGGGGATGTTTTGGGAAGTTAACATCAGACTCCACCCCAGCCAGCGTTGAAGATTACGAAGAATTGGCTATAACCTAGGAAATCATATTGCGCACTCTAGCCAAGGACCAACCCATTGTTTGGTCTGGCAAAGTTTTCGCTACCTGATGAGTGCTAGGAGAAAGCAACCAGAGATAAAAGCAAACAAGAAAAACTGAGCTTTTTAACTCATGTTTACAATTTTTCATCATGAATTTCGTAAATAGGCTACTACTGGTGACCGGGCGCGTGTGGATGGCCAAGTACTGGTCCAAGTAGTGGATATAAGTAGCACTTGTGCCTGTGTACTTTTCTACTACTACTAGTTTTCTGAGTTAAGAGATCAATGTGAGGAGTCCGTATGTCCAAACAGAGATCCTATCTAATAATACAGAGAGCTCACTGGAGAGAGATTAGGAAGAGAAGAGCTCAGATTACCAGCAGTAGGAATCCCATGGACTGCGTAATCATTCCAACAGGAAATGAGATCAGGGTTTCGTTCTTTGGTCAGAATAGATTATGCCTCTTCCAGTCTAAACACTTTCTCAAATTACATCGAGGCAAATCCTCAGATTTCTAAACCCCAGGGTCAATAACATCACAGAGATTCATCAAAAATTAATCCAGATTAAGATTTTAATTAAAAGGCCTAGCTAGCTTAAAGTAATTTCACAAAAATTGGCATGCAGTGGTCTTCCTTATTTTCAAAATATTTAGAATTTTTTTTATATCCTATTAATTGTCGCGTCAGATTAGATGGTAAAAATTATTTCCAGAGCAGAAATTTGCTTTTCTTTTTCAGTGCTACTCAAATTCCCAGCTCTGCTCCTACTAATTTATTTCATATTAGGATTAAGTGAAAGTGGTAAAGCGATTAGGGTGACTTTCACCTCCCATCATCTATTTGCTTAGGTATTTCTCTCATTTGTTTTATTAGGAGTAGAGCCCACAGGGTGTCTTCATAGATAAGGGCTCTGAAGTCGTTGGGTAAAAGAGGCAGGCACCATAAACCGATTTATTAACAACAAATTCCCCTAACTTACACTGGAGATCTTGTTGATAGTGATTCTGGGAAGTAGAAGAAGCAGGAGAGAGATATCTTTCTCTGACGTGGACCACCATAAGCTCACTCCCAACTTTAAGTGCTCGATCGTAAAGATTGATACGAGGGTTTTCTGTAGTCCTCTTCGCTTTTTTTTGTTTTACTCGTATCAAAACGCTGACCCTAGCTTCCTTGAAAAGAATCCCAAACGAACCATACGATTGAAAAAGAAAGGCATCTCAAAATGAAATGCGAAGAAGAATATAACCAATCACTCAAGTTTTCTCTCATTTCTATAGGACTGGGGGGAAGGAAAAAAAGGATGAGGCTGAAGTGTAATCAAAGTTCCATTCCAAGTGAAAGTTGTGGAGAAAGCGATTTTGGCGACTTCATCTTCTTTAAAACTAAAGAGGCTCATTTGCACTCAGATTCAACCTGCAGACGAAATTTTCAAAGAAACCGTCGAGAAAATTCGATTGCAATCATCAGCTTGTTGTAAAAACGGAAATCATTTTTTGTATTTCTTATATTAGCTGTAAACAAAGCTTGGTTTTTTTTTTAAAAAAAATATACGAAAATTCCGAAATTTAATTTTCTTTGAAAATTCTGTTGCCCTTAGGCATAATGCAAGCGGGGAGAATTGGTTCTAAAATCTCAATTAAGAAAAAGATGCACCTTTTCTTCCTTGAGTAAATCGTGTCTTTTGCTCAACCCGCAATTAACTCAACGCGGTTTCCTCTCCAAAAAAAGAAAAGGTTTACTCCTATTGATTTTTTTAGCACATAGTCGAAACGTCAGGGTGAAATGAAATATTCTGGTGTTGAAAGAAAGAATTTTAAAAAATAAATTATTTTTCTTGATATTTTTATTTTTTGAAGGCCTTCGATCAATCAGCGTAGTAAAATTCAGATGAAAATTCCTTTTCGTTCTCACTTGAATCCGTAAGTCATTAAACCCTCCACGCTTTTCTTGTTCACTTGTGAGAGAAAGCAAATAAAAAATGTTAAGTAATAAGGAGAAGCACTTTCATTTCATGTAGCTCTGATCTGGTTTGATTAAATATTTTTATGAATATATTTTTCCGGCGTATGCGATCTTTTTACTTGAGCCTGGAGCAGAAGCAGAGAACTTACAGAGAATGTAATATAATTTTCATTACCCTTGGCAGAATTCATTCTCCTTACGCTTTCTCTTGACTTATACTTTTCCTCGCCCTGAGCAAATGATTAGACTTGAGATGAGAACTTTCTCATTTTTTCTCTGACGCTTTCCTTCCGGCAGGAACGGGCTACCCTCTCCATCGTCAAGACGACGAGGTGAAATTCAACTCCAAAAGGCTTCTCCCCAGCCTCTGAGCAACTCTTATCACCAACTCTGATAAAGTGTCAGCTTTCTTCACGGTATAAAAATTAGAGGACTTGATTTTCTTGATCTAAGAACAGAGTCTCATTAATTTTCAAGAAAATTATTTTGCAATATTGGAATCTACTTCAGCCTACGATTCTCTAGAATGCAAATCGGTAAAAAAAAATCTCCCTTTGAAAAATGCTATATTTACCGTAAAAGTTTCCAACACAGCAGAAGCAAATTTATCTAAAAACAAGCTTTTTCGCTGTTTGTATAAAATTTTAAGCTTGTGTATTAGAACTGCTATTTGATTTTTACAGTAACAGCTCTACAAGTTTTATAATAGGACTTTATTCTAATCTGAGTTCTCGACTCTGATTATCGTTTAGTAAAGTTTTCCAATGGCTCCAAGCCAAATGTTCACAACCGCAAAAGTCAAGCTGCAGTTTTACAATGCAACAAAGTTAGTATGAGCTACCTTTTTGCTTTCTATTCAAACTTTCCGATTTTTTTTGTTCTTTGTATTTGTAAATTTCAACACTATAAAAAAATTGTTACTCAATTTCTTTCATTGAAGAAAATGTTTTTCACCAAGGTCCCAACGCTTCTTTCAACATGCTCTCCACCAAATCTTAATTTGTTTTGTTTTCATTCAAAAACGAAAGCCATCGCTTTGAAAAGCCATATCAAGTCCACGAAATTATTAGGAATCTCTGGGTCTTTCTTTTCAACTGATATGGAAAGTTTTAAAAAAAACACAACACGAAGCAGTAGTGGCAAGAAATAAAATTCGGAGCAAATTCCGTTGAAAAAATAGGAATTAGAATGGCGCCGTTATTGATTATTCTGAGAAATGTACTCCGTCTCCGTGGCTTGCAACCGAAGTTTTGTATTCGCAAAGTTTTCCGAGCAGAAATATTGTAAAAGGGGTTGAAAACTGGATTTGAAATCGTTAGCATTGAATCGAAGAATAAGCCAGTCAAAGTGACATCGGCTTTATAAATCTATATATTTTTTTTTCTGATTTTATTTTGTCTGCTGGATTTACTCGGCAGACTGGATGAGGAGTTGCATTGAATTCAGGTTTTAGAGAACCAGGAAATCTGAGTTCTGAAAGAGCCATTGACAGATTTCAGGCTTTTCACTTTTTACGGGCGTAAAACCCATTAGACCCGGTAGACAAACAGTAAGTGCTCAGAAAACTTTTCTTTTCTGTTAGACCCACTACTACTAGGACAGGAAGAGAAATTTCCATAAAACGGGGAGCATCAAATTCAAGTTTTAAATTGCCTTTCTCTTCCTAACATTATAAATCTGAAGGAGTTCTTTCCATCGTGCTTCCTCATGACACTTGTCCATTCTTTAGGCTGGAGCAGAAAGAAAGCACCCTCCCTGTCGTCGATGGGTTGGAAGAGTTGCTGACGAAATGAGATTTTCAAAGTCTCCGCAACAGAGAACGGCAACGAGGAAGCTCACTTTCTAAGAGACTTTGAAATCTCAGCACTCGGTGCTAGCGTATACTTGAAGAAAGTTGAAGAAAAGAGCCAATTTAGACGATAAAAACACCTCTTCACACTATTTTTATTGGAATTATTTGAAGAAGGATCTCAGATTCATGGTATTGCCCAGCAGAAATGGAAAACTTGGGAGATTCTTTCAGCACTTGAATTTCATTCGCCGAGGTAATGATCGCTTGCGAAAAAAAAAATTCATGAAATGATGGGCATCAGGCCCAAGTATCTGAAATTTCGAATTCTCTTCTCATCCTCTGGTTTACCCCTATCTTTGAAAAGGATGGACCAAACAGAAGCAAATTAGAATTCATCCACTCAACCACACACGGACCACTAATAAAATTTAGGCACTCAACTGTGGGACCGCACTTTCTCGATTTCCGTATGCAAAACATTTCCCAGAGCTCCACCATCTTTTCCCAACTTTTCGAGCCGAGCGGGTTTATATTTGAACGTGATCAGGACAGTAGACCCGTGAATTCCGATGGTGCGGGATAGTTCTGTGTGCCTATTATTCCGTTCCACTAGGAACGTAACTTGAAACTTGGAAACCTAAAATTTGAAAACGAATTTTTAAAAGGCTTTAGACAAATAATTTAATCTAGGACGTCACCCTCTCCCGCTTCTCGGCTTGTTTAGAGGGGCCTATGCTCTTCCTAGGCTCTTCCACTGGTGTCTGGTGATGGTGGTGATGATGGAGATCAAAAGGGAGTTGCAAAGTGCTGTGAAGCTACTTTTCTAGTTTTAATTAGATTTCCCCGTCCTAAAGTTCCCTCTTCTTTTCCCCATTAAAACTCACACATTGATTTGAAGGGGGGGGGGGGGGTAAGAGCCACTTTAGGAAGATTAAAAATTCAAAAAGACAGACAGAATATGAGAAGAAATTTTTGTGAAGAGGATAATTGAACTAAAAGCTCCTCTTTACGCAAATTGGACAGAGAATTCATTCTACTGAGGCAGGACGACCCTGATGATGACATTAAATGAAAACGGAAGCCCTTCTCATTATAAATCACTAATACCCTTTCTATTATTTGAAGATGAGGGAGATCAGAGATCGTCGAGTTCAAGCTTTCGTACATAATGCGTTGCCAGGTAACGGGTACCCACGGAACTTCTGGTTGAAGACATAATCTTTCAAAGCGGGTTGGATCAAAGATCCAAGGGAAGACGAGGAATCAAAAAAATAATCCCTGGTGGATACCAGGAAATACTTTCAAAAATTGTTGGAGAAACCCCAGTATATAGAAGAAGAAAAAAACATGGTGAAAGGTAGTATAGGTGAATCTAGCAACTGGGGAGATACGCTGGAAATAGAAATTTAATGCTCGCTGCATCCCAGCCATACATCAATAACATGAGAACCACTTTGATGGATTCCGAGAAAACAACATGTTTTTCAGTTTCCTTTCAGAAGAAAAGCACTTCGCATTTGCATTTAGTACGAAGCAATAAATGAAATCAAAGTAAATGCTATTTCAGGTACCGTAAAGCCGGGTGAAAAATGACACTGAACAAAAGCAGGAAAATTCACCATGATTTCCAATCGGTAGCAAATGTGAATTGAGCTATTTTTCAGAGATTTCAAGGAAATCCTTTGTTATAGTACAAGAGATACAGAGGAATGGAGTGAAAAGAGACACCGCTAAGCAAGGTTAGCGGACGTCTTAGATGACGAAACCGAATATTCTCAACGTTCTATAATATTCGGAAGTCCACCCATCGTTGTATGAATTTCAAAATTTCCGAAAAAAAAGTACCCCCTAAACGTAGTGGCCTTTTTTGTCTGAAAAAATTACGCTTAAGGCGCATTTTCATGTTTTCCTGGATTTTAAAGGCGGGACGCAGAAAACGTTGCATTTCTTTAGGAAAGGCTCATGCCCAGTGTTCGCAGGCGCAACTTGCGGCTGGTACTTGCGGCTGGCGCAATTTGCGAGTGGTGCAAGCTGTGGCGGGTGCAAGTGGCACAAGTTGCGGCGGGAGCAAGTGGCGACTTGCGCTAACAAGAATCCGGTTGCACTCCAAGATTTAGCGAGATTAGAGCGATTTGGATTTCCAGCAGTGTCTTCTTGTTCAGAACAGCGGCTAGTTGCGCTAGCGGTTGCGCTTTTTTGTTGGAAAAAAACCGCTAGTTGAGCTAGCGGTTACGCCTTTTTTCGGTGGCGCTAGCGGTAGCACCTGCCACAACGAATTGCTAACTCTGCTCATGCCACCATTATTTAACTGCGTTTCTTTCATCCGCACCTGTACTGCGTCATCCCGCTCCACGGTACCTCAGAATTGTAAAACTTGAGACAGAATTTTTTGAGCTGGCTGAATGGCTGAACAAGTGCTAAATTTTTTAAACTTTGAGTTCGCTCTTTACAAAGCCTTCAAATGATGAACTTTTTTCAGAGTGGGAAGAAAGTCGGATGTTCAAGGAGGACTCCAAGTTAGAACTCATAAAATTTAACAGACTCCATTTCGTGAGAGAAAAAAAAAGAAGGTGCTTCTAGGAAAATCAAATTTGAAGAAAGCTCATTAAGTCTCCTTCTCTGCTTGAAATGCAAATGCTTCTAGTTCTGGCAGGACCCATCTTGTCATTCTGTCTTTTTGTCACTTACTCTTTCTCCAACTCCATTTTCGTAAGAAGGGTGGCTGGGAGAGCCAGAACCAGAAATCGCAATTTATTGAGGAGAAAAGCACCAACTGTGCTCAATGACTCCATAAACATTAAACCTTCACTTTCACCAGATGGAACTCTAAAACGACTAAGATAAAAAATGAAATTAGTAAAAGTTGGATTTCATCTCTAATTTCATAAAAAAAAATTTTCTCCTGCATGGAATAATAAAAGAAGTTAAGAGGATAGTCTGGCTACTTCAAAATTGCATTTCTCATTTTGTAGAAGAGGAAAAATGTGCTCTGAGTCATGTAATTTCTTCCAAGCTCCAAACTACTCATTTTAATTTTCATTTTGTTTACATATTAATAAGAGGATGATGCTTAAGGAGATAAAACAGATTTTTAGATTAGAGAACGAGGAAATGAAAAAAAAATACGAAGTTCCAAGCTTGTTTACCTCCTCATCAAATCAACAATTTCTTTGTTCTTTTGATGCTTGAGTACCAAAAACTCTGCTTTTCATCTTCAGCTTCCTGGATTTATTCATTTCAGTTTTTCCTCTTGAAGTCTCAGCATATTTACTCGAGGAAATAATTTCCGCTGAGAACTAAAGCATTAAAATATAAAACAAATTTCTCCAGGCTAAGGCCTCTTTTAATTCAGAAAAATAAAAATTCAAAACTTGATGTTTTATTTTTGAAGAGAAATTTTTAGCACTTTTGATTCGTTAGCTGGTTTTGATATTTTCACGCCAGAAACACAAAGCGACAGGGCAATTAAATTGAAAAAGAAGTATTTGCCTGTAGAGTAGGAGCAGAGAGTGAGAAATGTGACTCACAGGTGCTTTAATTACCATTTCAGAATATTAGTCAAAGGAAAAGTGAGGATGGCTGCCTCATTTGCAGACTTTCTCCCCCTCCCACTCAAACCTTGAAGAAAGAGAAAAGAGACAAACATTTAAATTAAAAAACTTGAGAAACATTAATTACTCTTAATACACTTGGGTATAGAGCAGAAAGATTCTGGAGTTATCTCATCGAAATTCTTCTTTCTTCATCATCAATGACCGTCTTTTCTTTCCTTTCCCTACGCTTTTAAATTAAATCTTAAAGTTTACTGCGGTTGGTTCTATCTAAGACTGAGAATGAGTTGAGAATTAGAAAATCTTCGCTAATTACAGAGGGGATGGAAATAAATTTTATTAATTAGAAACTCCATCTATTTCCATCTCAATTGTATTATTTAATCATTTTTAACTTCCAAAAGACTCACTCCCTCCAGAGTCTTGACAAAACTCATCAGATTAAGGATTTTAGACAAATAAGATTGAGAGTAAGGTTTTTTTCTTCGTTTTCATTCCGACTCAACGAGCGGTGAAAATGATTTCCAGTAAAATTCTATCGGAATCATCTTGAGTAAGATGAGGGTCCCTAGCAGGCTCAATTCCAGTTGGAAGGTTTCACGGATCTGACACTTTCACCAAGGAACCTGGAGAAATTGAACAGGTGATCGGGAGGCTTCCTAGAGATTTCTATTCAATCTTCCTCCCACCCCTCCCTCCGATCTTCTTAACTACTACCACCAAATCTGCCAAGAAGGAATTCGATATTTATGATGTGCAAGGAATTACTTTCTCTATTACCAGGAGTGGGTGAGTCTCCTACACTATTTTCTCATAAAGAAGATTCACATTTCAGATTCCATTTTTCTGAAAAAGGAAATTACTTTTGCACCCTCTAACTAAGTATAACGTAGGAAATGGAGGGTGGGGGAGGCGGTTGGAGAAATTCAGGTTTAAGGAAATTTTCAGTAAGTAATACTCAAGTTTGCTTATGCAGTTTCTGCATTTTAGCAGTTTTACAAACTTAACAAAACTGCGATGGCAGCAGGATTTCGATTCAAACCCTGATCTCGCCCTTTGTCAACTTTTTAAATACATGCCTTTTTGGCTTGCTTGCAGTTTTTGCCAAAGTTTAAGAATTAGCGTGAGAGCCAATCAGAGTGTAGAGTTCGGGTTTGTGCGGGATCCCTCCATTGCAGTTCTGCAAAGATTTTAAAACTGCAAAATTGCACAACCGCAAAAAGTATACCACCAGAAAAGAAGGTGAATAAAATTAGTAGTGAAAATTTTGATTTTTGTTTGCTTTCAGGATATTGCAGCTAGGAAACTTCGTCACCTAGTCATTTTACCTAGTCATTATTTTTGAATTTTGAAAGAATTTGGCAAGATTTCAGTGAGATTTCAGCTAGATTTTGGCGAGAATTCATCCTAAATCCGACGTGAATTTAAAAATCATATGATTTTTGGATTCAGCTAGAAAAAAGTTTTCCAGGGACACCTCACAATCTCTGAAGCCGATGCTGAGCTCTGGTGACCTTTTTGGGGTCAAAGGTAAAATTGTAAGCGTCAACTGAAAGAAAGTATTGAAAACTATGTTTGTGCAAAATTTGAGAAAAATCAGATGAATTTTAAGTTGATTTTAGCAGGCCGCCATTTCGTAATGTTACTGCTGCGTTGTCCTTTGTCTTCACACCATAACTTCTTTTAAAATTTGTGCATACATCTCTTGAAATTATGAAACAGGATGATTTGGAAAAAAAATTGCGGAATGTTTTGTGTAAAATTATTAGTAGTACAAGATTTTTATGAAACGATTGCAGGACTGGGCTGTTTGTGTATAACCATTTTTCAAGGCGATTACATTTCATAATTCTGCTCAATCAATTTTCAACAGTATTCGAGCAGATCATGGAAAAAGACGGGGAACCCACGGTAAAAAAAAGAAGAGCAGCAGAAGAAGGTTTCACACGATTGTGACAGGAATTAAGATCTTAAGGATCGAAAACCCATCAATTCTCACCAACAAAGTTTCTCCTGGAATTATTTTGTTAGACCTAAATCTTCGTTATCACGCGAGCTCTTACATTTCTAGGACGAATGATAGGTATTTCAGGTGTTCATCCTCCAAAAGAAAAATGAAATCGATGTAGAAATTCTTCTCCGGCTGGCCCATGTCATTGGAATTGGAAAGCTGACTGGAGATTAAGTTGAGAAGACTTTTTTGGACGGACGTGGGGAGCTTCACCTTCATTTCCTCCAGTGGAAAACGGAAGTGGACTGCTTCTCACCAGGGTGTTCCCGTAGTAAGCCGTAACTACTTCAAAAACTCCAGGAAAAGTATGATGATGGATGACTTATGGGGAAAGTATCTCATTCTATAGCCTTACAAAAGAATTCCTCACTCTAGAGAGTAAACAACAATGCTACTACGTTCAAATCCACCGATCCGAAGATGCTATTGTCAAAAAACTAATAACGCTCGCTCTTACCGAATTCCTGAACCCATTTCATCACCCTCACTGACTTCCGTTTAGAGAAAAAAATATTCCAAAGTCATTTGCTAGTTGATACGCTTGATTCAAGTTATCTTTTATTTTTTAGAGATGAATATGGATTTTACTCTTGAATGAGATTTTGTTTAATAACTTACTAATTATTTACTACTGATTAATACATAGCAGGGGTAAAATTCAATATCTTTTGATGAATATGGATTTTACTCTTGAATGAGATTTTGTTTAATAACTTACTAATTATTTACTACTGATTAATACATAGCAGGGGTAAAATTCAAATTCCTCGACTTTTTGCTGAGCTGTGGTGGAAGGGCTGCTGCAAGATTATCTTCTTGGAATAAGGCCTAGCAGCTAGTTGGCATAGGTGACAGGGAAAAATCCCCAAAACGGAAATTCCAAATGTGACAATCCCCAACTTGTAAAATTCCGCCAGGTCTAAAAATTCCAAATGTCAAAATTGCAAGTTTGAATGGCCGGTTGAGCTGAAGGACCTCATGTTTTTTACCATCCAGTGTAAGCTTTACAGAGTATGACAAGAATCCATGAAAATGCAAGAACCAAAAGTTCTAAATCAAATGAGCCCAACGCCTGCGGTATGGCTGATGGCATTTTAATGCAACAAAGAATCAGAGGGTGTCGGTTCGATTCTTGAGAGATGCGGTTTTTTTCTCGGTTATTGCACTTTCGTAGATTCTTATCTTGCTATGCAATTGTAACACTGGATGGTGACATGCAAAGGGTCCTTCTAGGCAACAGTCTCTGCAAACTTGTAATTTTTAGAGGGGATTTTGACATATTTTCACATTAGGAATATCCGTTTTGGGGATTTTCACATGCAACTGTGAGTCTAACTTCATTACGGAAAGCCAACCGGGTCAGAGCCAACCAAAATCTACAGGGATTTTGGCATATTTTCACATTAGGAATATCCGTTTTGGGGATTTTCACATGCAACTGTGAGTCTAACTTCATTACGGAAAGCCAACCGGGTCAGAGCCAACCAAAATCTACTTCCGGTTCTATTCGGCTACTTCGCAGGCTTCCTCTCATTTACCTATTAATCAAAGTTAACATAAAGTTCCCCATTGGTTAGCATCTCTGACGCTTTCTTGTCAACATTAGGCTTAAAATTTCGTTACTTTCTCTGCTATTGTTATTTGCAAAAAAATGGACTTCGCCGTCGAAACTTTGCTGTGGAAGAGGAATAGGATAGGAAAAATCTCATGATTGGAATTTAATGCGCTTCAAAAATTCAAGAGCGAGGCCGATGTAATCGGATCAGCTAACAAGGGAGAAAGTGGAGACAGTGGAATTTCGGACTTCCCCTTCCAAAGTCAAGGATGTCCGAAGAGAATTCAATTAAATTGTTCTCAAAATCATCTGATGGACTTCAGCTTTAAAGTAGATGAAAAACACAGATCGCATCAACAGAATGTTGGAAGCCGGATCAGGTACCCCAAAAATAGACATGCTTGTTACTTTAACCCAGGGTATTAACCCTAAAAACGAGGGTAACGATGGAAACCCCTCTCATCTCTCTCAGCCACCGCTCGGTTTTAAGCTACTTACTACCCCAAGGCTTCCATTGTGCTGGGAGCGAAATAGGAGTTCAAAATTATGAAAACTTAACTATTCACAATTTTAAATTTTTTGGAGAAGACGTAAGACGCTAATACTTCGTTCTGATTTCATTTCCTGAAAAAGTGCCTAACCGTCCAAAATTTCATGAACTCAATTTTAATGTACTTTATTTTCTGTGCTGTCCCCGCGATTTCTTCACTCTCTTAACGTCCGGTAACTAATTTCCTGCTGCTGAGTCTATTGAAGACTACGAGGGTTCTATTTTTTTCTTTTTCCAACTCCAATATATAGCAATCTTTCTTTAATATAATTTGAAGTGAAGTCTTTGCTTCATTTCCCATCTTCTTCTCGTCCTTCCAAATTGATTCGGATTTAGTTCTAAAGACTTTTCTTTGGAACCAGGAAGGAAGCAAGAAAAGGAAAAAAAAACTTCAAATTCCATTGAAGAGAGTTGACGCAATTATAAAGAGAAGGGAACGGATTTTTTTCTATTTCCAACTTTTTCCATCAAGTTCAGAAGAGAGAAAGTTTTTAGAAGTCTGATGTTAAAAGAATTTGGGAAATTTCCGAGGAGTGAAGCGGGGAAGAGGGAAATGTATTCATTTACAAAACCATCCACACGTACTTAGAATGTGATGAATATTGAATTCCTCTTCCATATGTTCTATGGAGTGAAAGTGATTCCGGTGAAAGCAATATACATTAGGTTCAGTTTCCCTTTTGATCAGAAATCCAGAACCTTATCACACCACACCAGTATCCTTTCAAAGGAATTCAATCAATGCACTAGACAGATATGAAAAGTTTAATTTTGTAGTTACTAATTACTAATTGTATATTCCTGCATAGAGTAGAGCGGTGCAAACCATAAAGCACTTATTTGAAAAAAAAAATGAATTCACTTGGCGGATTTTGCTGTCTTGCATTTGCTAGAAAGCAAGCACAAAAAAAAGCAACTTGATTTTTTTTGGAAATTGGATGTTTTCATACCACAGCGTATTGCCTATCGGCATCTTCTGATAATTTCCCCCAGCCCTAGAATCGCTCTTACTAAACTTTCTCTTTGCGTTAATCCAATTGACTCTGGGAAGAACTTTGCTTCCATTTGGCCTTTTCGCCAACCTTTCATCCTAAACTAAGTAATTTCTTCTGAAAATTAAATTTCAGGCTTTTTACAGTGAGCCCAAAAATATTAGTCGAAGGACTCAATAATACTCCAATCCCTTTAGTGCTTAGCTTTCGGCAAACTTTTTTCACAGTGCCGTTCTCAGAGATGCACAGATCAAAAAATTTGAAATTTTTTCAGAAGAACTTACTCGGCATAAAAGGAAGGCCGATTAAAGGTCACTTCTAAGGTCATNACAAACCCCAATTCCCCATGCATTACGTGCTAAACGGTTTTCTTAATCTCGTTATAATAGGAAAAAGGGTCCGGCTCTCGGTGGGGAAAAGGAAAACTAATTCAGCAGAAGCCACTATTTAAGGCACCCGCGCATTAAGTGCCTCACAGATTTAGGCTGCAAAAGCCATGTTCGGCTAAAATTTTAGCGCAGCGAAAATCCAAGGAAGACCGAAATTTGGGCACATAATTTTTTCTTGAGGTTTTTTTGTACGTTCAAAGGCTGTAACTCAGAGCTCTCGTCAAAATTATATTTTTGAAGGATGCAGGCCAGAAGCACTTCTCGGCTAAAAACTTTGGGCACACTGTAATACGGCGCAATCACTTTCAAATGGCAGATTCAGTGACAAAGTTTATGACGTTGAACTGCAGGCGAGGGCGTGCTTAGTCAATCGGCATAAGATCTGCAGGCTGAACCGCTTAAACCAAGTCCCGTCCTTTCCTCATTGTGTGAATTGGAGTTGAGAAAACGAATTTTTTAAATCATCTCTCTCAAACGTCGTTTTCTCCAGGATTTCTTTCTGGATCATTTAATGGGTGATGGGAGAATGTCTGGGATGAAAAATGGGATCCATTTACGGTTAAAGACCACAAAAAGGAGAAGAGAGGGAAGTAGTGGTGGTGTGTCCCTTTAGGCTTACGAATTTCTTGTCATTTTACGAGATTGGTAATCGAAGAGTAGAGCGGTTAGAGCATCTTCCTTTCCCTGCTTTCACCATTATTGGACTATCATCCTGCTTCTACCATGCATAATGATGCTGAGCATCTGTCACTTTTCTTCTTCATTTCTTTCTTCCTTACTCCGTTCTAGACGAGGAGTAGGGGGATTGAGGACTTTTTTCTTCCTCGCTTCCTCGTTCTACCATCACCAAATTGGAAATCATGTTCATTCACCATAAAAATGAGGTTTCTAGAGGCGAAATGACTACTGGGAAGAATAGGAGAATCCAAACGAGCTCCTCTGTATAAGTAAACCGCTAAAGAGGATGAAGGTTCATTTCATGCACTTCAGCTAAATCAAGCTGTTACCTAGAAACGTATGCGCAAATCACGTAACTATTTCTCAGAATCCCAGATGAATTCCACCAAATTACCAGCACCACGCCTACTCTTCTAGTCATTATAAAAATTCAGTTATGAGGAAATGAGAGAATCGGCCATGTTTACCTACTTACAAGGTAAATGCGTGAAATCACAGTATACTACATTTGAGTATTCCGAGTGAAAACTTTTTTTTTCTTCATTCAGCTTGTTTCTCTTACTTTCACTAACCTCCTGTCATCTGGTGAAAGAGAAAGGGAGAAAGTGAGCCAGTTTTTCCGACGAGGTGGAACGAGGGAGAATTTTCTTCACCAGATGGTAAAGCCAGCAAAGTCAGTAAATACGAGCCAGCGAGCCATAGGAAATAAACCGTGCAAGACGGGAGTATATAATAGCGCGAGTGTATCGTGTACCGGTAGGGGCGTACGTTTTTCGTAATTTTTATGTATTTCTGACGTTTTTCGTAATATTTGTGTGTTTCTGACGTTTCCTGTAATTTTTACGTATTTCTGACGTTTCC
>JABASM010000723.1:0-19361 GCA_019776545.1 Brachystomella parvula
GTAAGAAAAGTAGGGAAGTTAACGACTTGAGTTATAAAATAAATTAATATTACTCCTTGGCTTTAGGAATAGGTCAACGGTTACAAAATTTGAAGATTTTAAGGAACTTGTAATTCGTCATCCCAAAGTTATGGAACTCATGAATAATAACTGAAGCCTGTTTTTTCAAAAGGGTCGCTTAAGGGCATGGGCGTCGAAGCCTTACAGGGCCGCCATTTCTTTACTTTAACCGTACTTGAGTTCAAATTAATTTTTGTAAGGAGAAGTTTCAGGAGAAGCACCACGCATTTCATCTCCACTCCGTACTTCAGCCATGATTTTAGTAGTTTCTGGAAAGATGTTGGTGGGATCAAGGGATTGTGGGACAAAAAGTTGAAAATATCTTGTTTTGATGAGAGTGATCTGGTTCTGGAGTGATCGATTCTTGGCACGGGCTGCGTCGAGAGTGTCAATGAGCTCGTCGATCCTACGATTCAGCCGAGCAGCAATCTGTAACAAAAATCCTGTCTATGAAATTCTCTTAGAATTTTCCAATTTTCAATTTACCTCGTTTTTAGCACGTTTCATGGCGAGCGTGTCCTTGTTGGATTTTTCCAGCTCAATTTCTAGATCCGCTATCTTGTCCTCTAGAAACAATAGTTTCTGGTGGTCCCTCCGTTCACGCTGTTCATTATTTTGGGTAATCGGCTCTGGGGGTTTCTGCTGAAGCTGCATGATCAGTTCATTCTTTTTGAAGAGTTCAATTCTGAAAAATTAACGGACTTTTCGTTTAATCTTTGTTATTAAAACGCATTCCACAATTTCACCGACCTTAATTCTTTATTTTCATTCTCAAGGCGTTCAATTTTCTCAGCCATTGTTTCACACCGTTTTTCAGCTCCCAATAATTTGCTTGTCGTCCCCTCCAGTTCCCTATTCAGTCTTCCAACCTATACAGGAAAAATTATTTTTTCTGAAATGAATTTCAAAAAGATTTGTGTTAGTATAGCTAGCTTCTAACCTCATTCTCCAAGGCCTTCAACTCGCCAACTTTCAATTGAAGCGTACTTTCAATTGCGAATTTTGCGTGGAGCGAGTCGTTGAGCCTTCCTTCCGTAAACTCCAGCATTCCAGGGAACTGACTTAAATCATCCGTTTGAGCCTTTAAGTTGGATTTAAGAATTTTTATATCATATTCGTTCTGTGATTCAATTCGCTTGATTTGAGTTTTCATCTCGTCGTAGCGAGCTTCTTGCTCCATCAGTTTCTTCTGTAATCCACGAATCTAGAAAGAGATCAATTAATTTTGAGTTTGGAGTGATATTTTTTTATTTACTTTCTGCCGATAGTAAATACTCTCCAGGAAGTCAGTATCCTGATTCTTTGCCTTTGCCTCGTCCTCAAATCTGACCTGGCTTTCTCCATTTTGAACTTTTGTTTTTGGTTTGATTATCCCTTTTACGTTTACTTCTTCGGTAGGACGAGGAATAGGCTCGGGACGAGCAGCCTCGTCAAAATCTTCCTCAAATTCGATTTCATAATCCGTGTCGGCTTCATGAAATTCCGGATGCTGGGACTTGTGAATGTACATTATACTGGAGGACCCTGGCTTTGGGGAAACCGTTGGAAGGGATGTATGGGACTTTGATTTCTGTGCTGGGATAGCATGCTGGCTGCTCTCCCTCCTTTTTCTAAGGTGATTTTGGATGTACTCGTGGGATTCCTCAAAAAGCTTGAGTTTTGTCAAAATACTGTTTCGAAGAGTTTCCAGTGCTTGCGTGTCTGCTTCTGACAGGGGCCCTGTTTTCTACACGGAGAAAAATGCAATGAGAACTTTCTTCAAAAATCTTGTTATGATTTTGTATTTCACCTTCTTAAGAATTTGAATCGAGTCTCGAAGCTCCGTCACATCTTTGGATGCTTCAAGTGCAAGCAAATTCGCTTTCTCGAATTCATTAAGTAAAACCACGTCGCAGTTGAGAACGTTTTTTTCCCAAAGCTTGAATACTTCCTCCCTTCTCTTTTGCAGGCAAGCACTCTGTAAATAATAATTTTGAGGAATTTCGTTGTATACTGACGAGGAACTTGGATTAGAAAAGCTTACGACGTCCACCAAGGAGTCTTTTGATTGAAGTGTAAATCCAGACATTTTCCTTCCATCTGATGAAATGGACTTTCTGGATCGGCTTCGAGCGATTCGCCTTCCTCTCCTCTTGGCCTCCATTTTTCCTAGTGATCTACTATGTTGTTGTACGTAATCCGAAGACGAAGAAAGGTTCTCCACAGGAGGCATTGAAGAACTTGAACGAGCCTATGCAATAGAAAGCATTGCTTAAATGCTTTCAATTATTTTCATTTTCCATGGTTTTCTTTACTTTTGTTGTTTTTCCAGGGGCAGGAATCCAGGGCTCTTTAAGCGGGGGTTCGCTTCCTTTCTTGTTTTGTGAGAGTAGAGGCAGTTCTGCTTCATTTTCAGACCCAGAAACTTCGATTTTGTTTCCAGCGTCACCTTCCCCACCATTCTTGGTTACTGACATTATTGTCTAAACGGCAATCGAAATTCAGCGTTTGAAAAAGCAAAAGAAAAAGAATCAAAAGCGTCGTCGGTGGTGAAAGTGGGCAAAAGCCCCGGGAAATTTAAATTCCCGCATATAAGAGCAGCCCCAAAAAAAGAGCTTTTGTTTTTTGTTGTTATTCTTCCTCCGACTCATTCGTGACATCGGGAATTGGTGACATCGTGACATCCTCACCATGGACGGCCCAATTGAGGTCAACGATTTCTTTGATTTGCTGGAGTCTCATAAGGCCACTGTCGTCGAGAATATCAAGGAGCTTATTCAGGAAAATTTACTTTCAGGTAACGTAGCCCCCCGCTGAACCGCATCTATCGACTTCGACCATATCATATGAAATTAAATGTTTCTTACCCTTGTCTGTTTATAGTAAAGGAACCCTGGCTAGTAAACGGATTATTTGACTACTATCTTCAGACCAATTCTGATCGATGTATGGATGTTTTAACTGGGATTTCCAGGGAGCCGCATGACAAGTTCCTAATTGATAGGTGAGTCTATTAGTAACACGCAAGTTTCTGTTTACAGTCTTGTTTCCATAGTAATTTCTGCACTTGTTGCTGTATGCAATAAGATGCTGTTCATTCCTTGCTCCTTACTACCTAGTAGGAGAGCGTATCTGACTTCGAATGGCAACTGAACTGATGTACTTTGTTTTTCTAGAATTCTGGAAGGCCTTCGACTACCTTGCAACCGGAAAGCCAGTCTGAATTTTTTGGGGCATTTGGCTCGAAAGCAGCCTTCATGGTTATATAAAATAGTCCAGCATGGTCTCGTAAAGGAGCTGCTGTACATTTTGAAGGTAATTAGTGAGAGCAGTAGAATAGCGGTTGCTAACGATATCTTTAACTTTCAGTTTTGTTTCTCTATTGCAGTCTGACACGGATATCGTTGTTCTGCTCACTGGACTTTTAGTTCTTAACAAGTGTACTACCAATCCTCCCAGTTTATTTGATTAAGTACACAAATGATATCTTTGATGTATTTGGGTAAGCTGGATAGATTTTATTGAGTCATTGGGTATATTATTGTTCAGTATTGTATCTGTATGTAATACTTTTAGTCGGTTGGCTACATGGGCCCATATGTCACACAATGTACCGGAGGAACACATCCTTCATCTCCAAGTTGGGTTGTATTCCCTCTTTCATCGACTCTACGCCATGTATCCTTGCAACTTCTTGTCATACCTCAGGCACAGTTTCGGGAATAGAGATAAAAGCGTTGTGTTTACAAATACAATCAAGGTAAAATATGAACAAGTTTGATAACGGTAATAGTTTAATTTCTTTTGGTAATATTCTTAGCCAATGCTGGAAACGGTAAAAATGCATCCTATGCTCGTGACGGCTTCGAAAGAAGGAGAACTCTCGCCTCTACGCTGGAAGAATAAGAACTACGATGAAATAATTACTGAAATTGCTCTGATTTCACTCGATGGTAAGCTTTTATGCCTGTAACCCATACTTCGGGATTTTTGAGACTTAAATTACGTTATTTGCAGTTCTGGAGTCAGGAGTGCCAGAAGAAGTGCCTAATCAGCTACGTCCAAGACAAGCAGCAAACCTCCCCGTAGATTACTCGTCTACAAATTCTGGATCCGGAGGACGCGTTCGTCTTCCTGTCTCCAGCCTCATTCAACAATCAATGGAATCAGATTTTACAGATTTGTCAAGCCTTACATCAGGCGTGGACGTTTCTGCCCCTCCAACTCCATCCCCGTTCACGGGATCTAGTACGCAACCTCAGCACCATCCACTCACTTCCACTGTCTCTGCTCCAGCTACAGTAAAATCTGCAGCTGCGTATCCACCAGAAACAGCCATGGAAGCAACTCCAGAAAATACTCCTATTAGGGTAAGTTAAATTGCTGCCTTCGATTTTTGTGCCTTTGACTTATGCACCCTGATATTTTTTTCACTACTAACTCAGCATAGCTGATTTTTAATTTTGTGTTGTTTTTAATTTTGTTTTTGTTTTATTTGTTGCGTGTGATGCACTCATTTAGGATAGACATGCACCTACGCATTTTAAGTTACCACAACCGCTACCAACAAGCTCCACCGCAGCTAAACATTTGAACTTCGGAAAACAAACACCCCCAAGCTCCGTACCATCCTCCCCAGCTCCCCATGCTGATTTGGCGAGAAGAGATTCGATTTTTGACGTTGGAAGTGGTAGAAGAGATTCCGTCCTAATGGGAAGACTGGAAAAGGTTTTTTTATTTTTATTTTTCTCAGTTTTTTCTCTGATTCGCTTTTTCTAACTCCGCAGTTCACTTCTCATGTTATGTCTCTATTGTCGAATTTAAAATCGATTCCCTGATGATTTTTTTTTTTTGCGTAGATTATGGTTGAGCAGCAGCATGGAGGTCAACCACACCAGCAAAAAGAAGAATTGGGCAGGAGACCACCTCCATTACTCATGAATGAGCCTGCACCAACTGGAGCTACATTACCAGGATCAACCACTGAGCCAATGCAGAATGCTGCTGGAAGTCTGAGTGAGAATGTTGGAGGCGGTGGTCCTCTTACTCCAATGCTCGGCTCTTTTCCACCACCAGATTTAAACGTTGAATCCACTGACGACATGTCTGAATTAGATGAACTTAGAAATCAAACAGTTCCTATGCCGGATCGAAAGTACGTCGAGTCCAAGCAAAGTTTCTGAGTTAAAATCTGCATCACTGAAAATTATTTTCCTGTTTCTCTTCTAGATCTCTTATGGCTTTTGCTCAGCGAGTTCGTCGACTACGTTTCTACAGTCAGTGCACGGACCAGAGTTCACGTGGGCCGTCACCAGGGAGCTCTCCGTTTTCCACTTTTTTCACAGCATCAAGAATCAAGAGATCGACGTCATGCCCGGACGTCTTTAAGAGAGTCATTCCAGAATCTTTATCAGCGGACTCTGGGGACGGCGGTCGGACTCCTTCTCAGCAACTGGAACTTTCAGATGAGGCGTCGGCTCCGAAAGCTGAACCAGTCCAGCCTTATGAGCATTTGTTTGAAGGAGTCATTCCCAGTTTTCTTCAGAACCCTGGTGAAAGTGCGTCTCAGATCCAGTCACCCCATCATCTTCTCGATCTTTGCATCACGAGGGCTGCTGCTCTCCACGGAAAAAGCAGAGGGGACGAATTAATTCTTCTGCGTGGACAGGTTGAACTGCTCCACGCTCAGCTCCTCTTCGAAAGGCACAGGAGGGAGGCCCACGCTCTTCGAAATCGAAGCTTAGCTAAACGCTGTCGTACTATCCAGCAACAAGAAGAGAAAGCTTATGCTCTGGTAATTCATATCACTCATTTTTTTTAGGCCTAATTTTCATCAAACTTTTAGATGATACATTGCTTCTATGTTTTATTCAGGCCAATCAGGTGAATTCATTCGAGAAGGAGATTGTAATGCTCAAGAAGGAACTAATGACGCAAAGAGCCACTTGCAATGCGAAAGAAAAGGAACTCAATCAAACCATAGCAGGGTTAGAATCCAAAGTTGCGGAACTCACTAAGGAAACCCGTGCTTTGAAGGAGCAGAAAGTCCAGAGCGACTCCAAACTTGAGAAATTGACTGCGCAGTATCAGTCCGTTCAAAAGGTGAGAAGATGATGTGTCGTAGTGTTAGTTAATTAAAACAATGAATGCTGTTCACAGTTTTAACACTAGCGGTGATTTTTTGTTTGCTTTCAGGAAGCTGATCAGAAGACAGCGGAGATTTTTACTCTGGAGAGTGAAATCAAACATTGTAAAAAATACGTGACACTTAACGCTGACTTAAGAGCTGCCTACGAAGTCTCACAGAAGGAAATTCTACTTCTTGGAGAATTATATCGACGGCAGCAAGAGATCATGATGAATAAGGAATCCACCCAGTACATTTTACAAGAGGAAGTAGACGATCTGCGCCGAACTGCTGAACATGAGATAGCAAGTTAGTACATATTCCCGAGCAGATTTTTTAAAACCTTTAGATAATGCAATTTATGTTTTTGGTTTCAGCTTATAAGAATCTATTCGAGCAGAAATCATCCTATGCTGAAGCTGCATATGGGCTAATCCATGACTTGGAAGTTCAGTTAGCTGAAAAAGACCAGACGATTGCGAAGCAGAAAAAAATTGTTCATGATGCCACCTCCGAATATGCAATTCAAGTCAAGGTACGCAGGATCTTCCTTATTTCTCAACTCCTTGATCTCATTTTTTCCTATTTTTTTTTACTAAAATTCAGGCAGTAGAAGAAAAGTACGAATCCGTGAAAGCAATTAACCATCGTCTCGAGCTTGAGATCCTCAATCTACAGCATCAACTCACACTAAAGACGTATCCGTCGACAGGTCGAGTAAATCCAACACGACGAATTTCACCACTCAACGGCGACTCTCCTCATAACAGCACTAATTCAGACGTTGACAGTGCAGCCAGTGCTGGGGGAATGCAGTTGAGCCCAGATCAATCCGTGTTTATTTTTGGAAGTCCTCAGTTCGGAACTGCTCCAATGGAGATGAATGACTTGCAGAGGGCAATTGGGGAATCTGAAGCTGCTGCAGAGAGAGAATATCCAATGCGCCGTGGTGAAAGAGCTATTGACGCAGATGTGGAGCAAGGACCAAGTACTTCCTCTCGCATGAACAGTGGTAATCCTTCCCGCTCACGAGATTGGTAAAATCCTATCATTCGTATTTGTATGATTCTAATCCTACAGTCCAGCCCCGTGTAATTACCTCCTTGTCAGTAAGGGCTCATCTTGCTAACGATAATAATATTTTTTGCTCCTAAATTCATTCAGAGTGCAGGTACTAGACTTCGAATCCCACTTTTTTTAATTGCTTGATTTCGTCATGGGGTATTTTCAACCTGACCCTATTTTGGTCTGTATTCAATACCATTGTTATGATTTAGTAGAGGATTTTTCCTTCATGATTCATGATGATTAGGTTTTTACCTAGGTTTTTACCTGAGTTTTTGGCGTTTCTGCTTCGGTGAATTTTTTCATTGCAATTATTTCTGCTCGACTTAAGCCTGAACTCAGTGCAGTGGAAGCAGAGCATTGTTGCATTTGCGATAGGTTTAGGGAGTTTAATTGGAAATTTCAAAGCATTAGGTGATTCAATGTCACACATGTTAATAATACAAAATCCTTTGAGGATTTTGACCTTATGCTCATCCAATAATAATTAGTAGCCTCTAATTCCTCTATCAGGATTTTAGGGGGGGGGGGGATGTGATTGACTGCTGCCACTGGACCATGTCCATTGCAAATTAGTCTCCTCGCTCCCTCCCAATGTTAACTCCTATTGAAGGTGATTAGATTTCTCTTCCTCCCGTACCTTCCACACGCCCAGCATAATAGATAATCCCGCATTGCAGTTAGCTAAAAATCTAAAGTGAATTATCCGTAGGTCATTCCAAAGTTACTGATTGGCTTTATGATATTTCTTTCCTACCTGAGTTAATTTAATCATCTTTACCTGTCTGGTGCGGTAGTCTGCCTTGGTTCGTCACCCTCGAACCCCAGTTAAATAATCGGCGTCTTCACCTGTAGAAATATCAAAAGTTTTATTTTCTGAGTCAAAAGTTCAAGTCGCTCTAGCGAACCAGAGCATTTCTTAACTGTATCCCGAGTTGTCGACAGCTCTTTTAGTATTCCTTCCTAGATGTTATTAGTGGGTTGGCATACGAGGCAGACGGTGGGAAAAAACTTTGTATCTAATCGCTGAGCCACAACTAGAACATAGCTCAATCTCAATTGAATTTCAGGTAAAATCAACTAAGAATGATTCAAGGATGAACGCCTTCAAAGTAAATTCTTGTTATTTGATTTTCCAGGGCTGGACATAGATTTTGATATTATTTTGGCCGGGGAACACGATGATTAGTAGCAGCAACGAATCCCACCCATCACCCTCATCATCCCCTTCGGAGAATTATTTGGCTGATTTTGAAAAGTAAGATATCTGTATACACAAACCAATTTTCATGTCCTCGGGTCAGAATTTTGATTAAACTTGGTTTTTTTTTTACAGTAAAAAGACAGAGTTTCTGGTTTGTGGTCGAAGGACATCCCTAAAGCTTTTTAAGGAAGGCCGGCTGGAGGAGTCGAAGAAAATCTGTGACACCGGTAAGCTAATTCCTGCCTCGGCGCGTCTCCGTCCTATCAATAATTTATTCAAATGGATTTTCTGACGGATGTTACATCTAAATGGGTTCGCTGACTTCGAATGTGGAATGTAATGCAAATTCTTTTTAATAGTTTTAGGTCTGGAACCTGATGACACTGATACTCAAGACTTACAGGAGCAGGTCAAGTACTTACTGGAGCATCCAGGAGAAGTCGAGGTTTCGCGTCTCAAGTCGTTTTGGAATGGGAACGGCGGAACTGACGCTGCTGCTCAACGCCCACTCCAACGAAGTGTCTCAGAACGTCGACCATCTAGGCTCAGATCACTTCGAGAGGCACTAGCCAATGGGAACGCTTCTTCAAGGAGAGCAAGCGGTGGTGAGGCCAGTGTCGACGATGTGTTCGAAGAAGGAGCTCCTGGGTTCACGACCTCTGGGACAGGTCTCCACCGTAGCCAGTCTGACTTAGTAAAACCCCGTACCAGCGTTCTCCAGAAAATCAAATGCTTTGAAGCTAGTAAGTACCCAAAATCAGAAGTTTTCAATTCAAGTTAATTCTAACACTTTCTTTGATTTTAAATTTAAAGGAAAAGATTCTAATGGAACAACGGGACCAGTAATGCGCAGGGGCTCTTCATCCTCAGTTGGGAATTCGGATGAGCCAGTGAGTACTAGTGGGATTGGTAGAGTCGTAGCAGTTCAAGGAAGGAAACAGAGCAACGGTCCATCCTCATTGCCAACCATCCCCTCACAATTTCCATCAGAGCAACCAGCAGCAGCAGTCGTAAACAGGGTCAATGGGAACGTTCACCATCCAGCCTTACGCCCAGTAGCAGCTCAGCCCCCCGCAAATCCCTCAGCTCCTCTCATTGTGAAAGGAGTAAATGTCAATGGCTTTGTTCCTGGGAGTCACACACCTCCACCTGTGATTTGGACTCAACTTGGACTGACTGGTGAGAGTTCCACAACAAAAATGTTGAATTCGATTTGGAGCTAATTTTGATTTTTCTAATTTTAGTTAATAAAGACTTGCGTGAGGAATTGGATAAGGAATTCTTCAGTTCTGAACTCCTGACTTACGGCTGCTTTGCAAATTTGGAAGGAGAGATCCTAGCTGCTTCCCAGGGCTGCAGAGTGACCAAGGAAGAAATCAGTACACTCGTCACCGGAATGCAGAAGCGTGAGTACTTCACGTCATCCAGGGTGGTGCTCAATGGGACGGAATACCCATGTCTCTCTGCCACTGCTCACGTCTTCCGAGCTCGTACTGACAAACTTGGGGTCAACTGTACGACTTTCAAGAAAACCCTGGTCATCTGTTTCTACACTCACCCTGTCCTGCCTAAACCTGTCGGGAAATTAGTCCAGGATGTCGAGAAATTTATTTCTGACTATGGATACTGAGGCGATACAGGAGGGCAGCAAATCTAGTCCGCCCATTCATATTTTTTTATCTTTTTTCATACCACAATAGAATTATAATTTTTTTATGCAAAAATAATGCTTGCATCGAGATATGATATGAGTAATAATGGTTAAAAATTTTCTCGCAAATATTTTTGTAAAACTCCTAAATCAGCTTTCTAAAAAAATTCTGCTAGTGAGATTGAGCACACGCTTTTCGCTTATTGAAATCAAAGAAAGTCTCGTAGCGTGAGAATAGGCTCAAGTAAGTCCTAGATTTAATTGAAGAATTTCCTTACTAAAAATAATTTTTTTCTCGTGAAAGTTTTGCCTTAAATAAATAAATTACTTGAATGAAGCTTAATGAAGTGTACATGTTTCGGATTCACTGAGAAAATTGTTGATTTTCTTGGTAGCGGGTAAAATACGGTGGTCTCCTCTCCAGCTGTACAGGATGTAGAAGCAGGAGAGCCACATACCAATTAGGGTGAACAGCATTACGAGTCCAAAGAATCCAATCAGTCCGAGCACGCCCTCAGTTGTCTCTGATAAGTATGTCCACTCCATTTTTCTTCACCTGGAATCAATTAAACAAGTGTTTCAGACTTTGGGAACTATATACCCAGTGTAAAAAGAAGAAAAAAAAAACAGAAAATCAAAAGCCCAAAAAATCAGAATTCCAGAAAATTATAAATTCTTAAAATTATAAATCCGAAGAATTATAAACTCAAAAAATGGTAAATCCACAAAATAAATAATCCGAAGAATTCAAGATCTTCGAAATAAAAAATCCTTAAAATTATAAATCCCAAGAATGATTAAGTCAGAAAAGTGTAAATCCAGGAAACAAAATCCAAAGAATTAAAATTCTGAAGAATTAAAATTCTGAAGAATTAAAATTCTGAAGAATTAAAAATTGGAAGAATTGGAAATCCAGAAAATTAAATATCCGAAGAATTGAAAATCCAGAAAATTAAAATTCCGAAGAATTAAAAATTCAGAAGACCCGAAATCCATAAAACTAAGCTTAAAACGAATCAAAGAATTAAATTCTTACTTGTTTCCACAGGTGATCTAGAATTCCAGAAAAATTCAAAACCCTGCTTACTGAACTAAGACGAGAGAAAACTGTGCAGTGAACCTCTTCCCTTAAATCCTCGTGGAAGTGTGACTGAGCTTAGATTCTTGTCCACCGGACGGAGACTTTCCCTATTGTTAAGATCTCCTCGTGGGAAATTCCACAATCAGCCGTGTACCTCACCTTCTTCTTCGTCACCAAACTTACGGAAAGGATTGATGATAAGGAACGGGGAAGGAAGTTGCATCTAGCGTCTACCCTCCCTGGTTCAGCCTCATTTTTGCAAACTAAGCTAAATAACCTCCACGGTTCTACACCCCCTGCCAAAGACAAAAAAAAAACGAGGCTAGAAGTTTTATCTCCTCGTCTCAGGTATAGGAAAAAATCCTTTTGTTTTCAGTGAGAAGATGATGAAGGTGATTATGTGAATAATTGGCAAATTGTAACCCAAGGGCAGAGTGACGTCAAGCCATTGAGAAATTAAATAACTAAAATCCACTTCATTCTTGTTTTTTTATTCTTCCATCTTTACTTTGCGTCATCCTTAATGACAAGAAAAACAATTGTTGAAGAAAACAAAACATTGTTTTTCATTGTAATAACTACAGTGACTTTATATAACTATAGTCATTTTATATTTTTCTCCAGAAATACTGGTTTAAAATGAAGAAAAATGCTTCAGACCTCCCGATTTTATTATTCATTTTTCTGACCTTCCATTAATTCTGAAAAACAAGAATCAATGTTATTTTGAATTTTCATGGTCTTTGCCAAGTGGTCAGACAGTATCTCCTGAGTTGAGGCTATTTTTAGGTGTTTTGAGCAAGTTGAAGGTTTTAACCTTACGAATTAACCCTTTTTGAAAAATCGTTCAGAGATTTTCTTCCTTTTACAAGAGAAGATCCAGTGTATTCATTTTTAGAACCTTCATCTCTCATCCCACGGTTTTCTTGATCGTATAACTGAGCATTTTGGACTTGCGTTCCCTGACGACCACCCCAACAAGGACAGGACATAGACTAGACAGGCTAACCGAGGAAAACCCACTTATACTTTCTATACACGCTCCCTTCCACTCTTCTACAATCTCTAGTCCCGCTTAACTTTTGTGCACCTAACAGGTGATAAAAAAATTGTAGTAGAATATAATAAACTCTATATGAAAGTGCAATGAAGGTAAAAACTCAGGTAAGTGCAGAGTTCCGTTTTTAGCTCCCTGGTGTGGTGGAGGAAATGATCGAGTAAAATCATTTTCTTTCATTTCTTATTTCCTGCGAATCGAGCATTGCTCAAAAGTAATTTTTATTCCAGGGAACCGCTACGAATGTAAGTGTCGACTGGGATGAGTGACTTCAATGATCCATACTGACCCAGGGGTACGTCAGAAAGGTGTAATGTGATACAGTTTTGGATTCAGGGAATGGAAATCTTTTGCTTAGGTTCCTGGTGGATCTGGAAAAGCGATAGGTCAATAAAAAGCTTTCCATTCCTTGATTCCAAAAATGTATTTTGCTAAGCCTTTTTGACCCCCTCCTGGGCCAACAAAGAACAAACTACCAGGAAATGCTGGTCGAGATCAAATAACGAAAAGATTGACCGGATCTTTTAATTTTCGGTACACTGGCATAAACAATTAATTAATAATTCTGTTTTTATACAGTTTGGAATATTGTTCCCTATGTTTGTCTACTGTTGAAGAATATTAAAGTTCTCATTACTACTACCGAGTTTCTTTCAAGATATTTTCTACACATCGTCATCGCCCCTTCAAAAAAAGAGGTTTTGAAGCCACGGTGAAGTAGAGCTAAATAGTAAGTCAGTACGGCTTCTCAGTAAAATGTATATACTTTCTGAAATTTGAATTTCGATAGGAATGTTTGATTACGAAAAAAAAACTACCATATATAAAACTCGATTTATTAATCTACTTCATGCAAATTCCAAGCCTTTAAGTAGACTGGGGTGACCACTACAGGACATTGAAGATAAAAGTTTCTTCCATGCCTTCCAATGGTAAAATGAGGGAAAGTAGAGAAAGCACCAAACTTGGAATATTTGCAGAAGCTACACCTTTAGGAATTAAGAACTCAAACTTGGCATACTGATTCATAATTCTCTTAGGTATATTTCCTTTTAATTCACCAGATAAATTACCTTCCCCACGTCACATCAATCCATTCTGCCGTCGTTATTCATTTTTCCCGTGTTTGAGATGATATCTGCCATCGATATGACTAGTTAGTTTTATAAAATTATCTTCAATTTTTTTTTAATTCACGTTTTTTAGTCCAACTTTCTCCAAAAAATAGTTAAGGCTCATTAAGGAAAAGGACGCTACCCTGCCACTAGCACATCTGTTGGGATAGGAGTAAACGGCATTGTTTGGGCTCTACTTCAAAAGAACTTCCAAGATTCAGAGTAACTTCTCCTATTTTTTATTTTAAAAAACTGCTAAGAATTTTTTCTTTACTTTTATCTAGCTTTCTTGTCTTAATTTTGTTTTTGCTGGGAGCAAAATTTTACTTGGAAAATAGGAGGATGGTAAAATATCATCAGTTAAAAAAATTAGCGGGAATCGAAAAAAGTAATGAAAGCAACTTAGGAGAATTAAGCAAAGTAAATGAAAAACAAAGAAAGAAATAAAGAAAAAGATTAAAATGAAGGAAAAAATATGTTTTGGAAAGAAAGAGACGGGTTTGGCTGTGTATAAAATTCATAATCTAATGACTATCACTGTGTACAAAACCGCCTGCCTCTTTTCTTCTTTAAAATTATCTACCATTCAATTCAGCGATTTCGGAAACTATTTCCGAGTTAAGGAAAAAGAGGAGAAGGAAAATAAAACTTTTAAGAAAGCTGATGAGAAGCTGCAAAAACTTATGACTGAGCGGCCATATTTTCTACACCAGTTAATTTAAAATTATTGAAGAATGACATTGTAACTTCTGTTTTTGGTTTTTACTGGAAAAAGGGACTCTAAAGAAAAGGAGTCTAGTGCTCAAGGACTTTCAAGGGTCCTTTACACAGGTCATTTTCTTCTATTCATTTCAGTTTCCCTTGCTCTACACTTTATATTTTGAGGAATGAGGCCAAATGAGTCAAAGCAAACTGTAATATTACAGATTATCATTAGTCAACAAGATTTTCTCTAAATTTTTGCTTGAGCAACCACAATTTTTTTGCGATTTTGGATTAAATTTAAAATTACCAGAGAATGACACTGTTTTGTTTTTCCATCACTCACTAACCCTGAGAGATTTTGCTTGGATTAAGATCAAATAAAATTTTGGGATTTCACTTCTCGCGATTCCTCGGGATTTAACAAGAAATGGGGGTCATACAAGGAAAGCTGAAAATAATGGAAATCTTTCGAATAAATCTTGGGTGTTTTGGAGCCTAGACAAGCGATAGCTCTATCGAAAATTTTCCATTCGCTGATTCCAAAAATGTATCTCGCTACACCTTTCTAAACTCATCCTGGATCAGTATAGGACAAAATACAAGGAAGTCCTGATCGAGATCAAATAACCAGGAGATTGGTTGGATGTTTAATTTTCGCTTGACTCCCAAAAAGAGTATAAATTGAATTAAATTATTAAATCAATTAAATTGAAGAATCTAAAAGTTCTCAATACTACTCCTTGGTTTATTTCCTTAGTTTCGTCATCGCCCCTTTACAAAGAGGGTTTAGTAGGAGGGTGTAGTAAAGCTAAGTAGGAAGTCAGCACTGCTTCTCACAAAAATGTATGTAATTTTTGAAAGTTGAATTTCGATAGGAAAGTTTGATCAAGAAAAAAAAACTACCAAATACAAAACTCGATTTTGTGATGTACTTCAGGCAAATTTCAAGTCTTTAAGTGGTATGGGATCACCACTACAGGACTTTGAAGATAAAAATTTCTTCCATGCCTTCTATGGTAAAGCGAGGGAAAGTCGAGAAAGCAGCAAACTTGGAAACTTTGCAGAGGCTATACCATTAGGAATTAAAATCTCAAACTTGGTATGCTAATTCATAATACTTTCAGGTATATTACCTATTAATTTATGAAATAAATTACCTCCCGCAGGTCACATTAATGAATTATGTTTTTGTTTTTGAATTGTAATGTGTCTGGCAAGGTATTTGCTATCGACAAGACGAGTCGGTTTTAGAATATTACCTCTAGTTTTTTTTGAGAACAGGTTTTTTGTCTAACTTTCTCCGAAAAATAGTTAGGACTCATTAAGGAAAAGGACGCTACCCTGCCACTAGCACATCTGTTGGGATCGGAGTAAACTGTATTGTTTGGGCTCTTCTTCGAAAGAACTTCCAAGTTCTCATTAATTATTTCTTTTTTTTTAAACAGCTTATTCTTTACTTAATCCAGCTTTCTTTTCTTAATATTTATTTTTCCTTGTTGCGAACTAAATTTTAAATACTTGGAAAGCAGGATAATGGTAAAAATGAAATTCATCAGCTGAAATTGAAAAAAGTAATGAAAAAAACGAAAAGTGGAAAAATTAAGAAAAAATAAAGTAAATGAAGAAGCAAGAAAGAAATCAGGGAGAAAAATATTTTGGATAGGAAAGAGAGGGAAGTGGCTGTGTATAAAATTCCTTATCTAATGAGTATCATTGCGTACAAGAAAGCCAGCCTCTTTTCTTCCATGAAATTAATCACCATTCAATTGACCGATATGGGACTAAGGTTGAGGCACGACCAATCCTTTCCTAGCAAGGATAGAAAACATAGAATAAATACTTTAATTTTATTTTCCTGGTTTCATTTTTCATTTAGTTTTAAGCTGATCGAAAGAAGTCCTGATTTAACAATTTTGTGATTTTGCACTGGCTATGGTTTTGGAAAAGCATTTTCTCTGATGAGTAAAAGAAAATCTTGAGTTTCTATGTTCTGTTTTTAAGAAGAAGAAGAGACAATAAATTAAAATCTCAAAAAGAAGGAGTCAAGTGCTCAAGGACTTTCAAGGGTCGTTTCCTCTGTTTTCGTTTTCATTTCATTTTCCCTTGTTCTAAGCTTTTACATTTTGAAGAATGTGGCAAAAGGAAAATATAGTAATAGAGGTTATTATTGTTTTCTCTAAATTACGCATGAGCAGCTATATAATTTCTACACAATTTTAGGTTAAATTTAAAATTATTGAAGAATGACAGTGTAATTTCCGTATTTTATGCAAATATAATCCCTCGGTAATCCAACCTTCCATTTTGAGATCAGAAGTGTAAAGTTAAAGCTAGAAACAAAACTTTCATCGAAATAATTTACTCTCATCCTGGATAAAATAAATAGAAAAACTATTTTGATTGACTTTTTAAGTGATGATGAATGAATTTTTTTGTTTTACAATTTTATATTTTAAGCTGAGCTAGGCTGCGTGGATATTTTTCGTTTAGAAAAATAGTAATCCCATTGAAATCCTCATCAGAAAAAGGACGCTACCCTCCTCTATCGCATCTATTGGATTCGGAGTGAACCATTTTCTGTTCGGTCTTCACTCCTGTAGAGGGATTAGCTCTCAGTTGGTGGCGGGCGGTGGGTTTTCTCTGGTTTGCCTGTCTAGTATATGTCCTGTCCTTTTGGAGTGGTCGTCAGAGAACTCGAGTGCATTTTGGGATTCTAGGGAGGCACTGCATGCAAACAAGAAACGAGTCAGCCTTCCCCCCATTGTTGCATTCAAGGATGTTGAGAAGCATGAGTAAGAACTCACAGAGGTGTTTAGGTAAAAGGGACTCTGTCTGCCCTGTACAAATAAAACGTAAAAATTTTGACATTGAAGATTTTCCGTTTTTTGGAGTGAGAACTTGACACAGTTTAAATTAAGGTTTTTTTTACTTTGGTTTTTTAAGGAAATAAAAAAAAACTGTTAGGTTCTGAGGGCCTATTTTAATTAAGACTCATTACTTAGCTGTCTCATGTATGAAAAGTAAAAGTCACGTAATGCACCTGCCGACAATGAATAGGTGTTTGCGTTTTTCACTCGTGATTCAGTAGAGAATGAACCTCACACGCCCTTCCCCACGCAACAATTGATTCCCGAACGTCCGTGTCCAAGCGGCTGGGAATTAAAATCCCAGGACTGCTCCAGGAAATTCCAGGTGCCAAATGATGAGAATAATTTGAGTTGACCAATTCAGAAACTTTTAAGCCTGATTTACCTATTCGCTCCAATTAAGAATGTCAGCACCAGGCCAGGAGTTACAAAATCACTAACTTTAAGGTAATTTATTTCATAGCCCTTGCGAGATTTTTGTAAAAAATTTACACAGGAATTTCTGGAAAAATTATTTAGAGCGGGCAGTGTTGCAAGACGAAAGTTTCGTTCCGCGAATTCGGCGTAAGTTTCGGTTTCGGTTTCGTTAAAACGAAACCGAAACCTCAAGTTTTGCGAAACGAAAGTTTCGGTTTGTCTTCCAGGAAAAAACGAAAGTTTCGGTTTCGGTTTCGTTTTCGCAGACAGCCCGCTACGAAAGTTTCGGTTTCGTTTTGTCTTCCAGGAAAAAACGAAAGTTTCGTTTTCGCGCAGGCCGCGCTACGAAAGTTTCGGTTTCGGTTTCGTTTTCTCTTCCTGGAAAAAACGAAAGTGTCGGTTTCGATTTCGTTTTCTCTTCCTGGAAAAAACGAAAGTTTCGGTTTCGGTTTAGTTTTCGCAGACAGCCCGCTACGAAAGTTTCGACGAAAGTTTCGTCTTGCAACACTGAGAGCGGGTAAAGAGGGAACACTAAGCGGTCATGAGAGATTTTTAGATGGAGTTTAGGGTTGTTCAACTCAGCTCACCTTCCTGAACAACTAATTGTGCTCCAGGAGGTGAGCTGACTTGTAGAAGCCTAAATTCGATTGAAAATCGCTTATTGTTCCTTCTTAAGTGCCTGTTTGTATCGAGACGTAATTTTTCAGTCTACCTGATATGTTTGTAAAAAAGTCAGACTGTAAAGCTGCACAAGTACAGGATGGCAAATGAGTAAAAAACATAATATTTTCAGAATTAATTCATTTCCTCACCCTCTTCGATCCTAGCACACAACCACTGCCAGCACCCCCACGGCTTAAACTTCTTAAGAATCCTGAGCTGAATTCTCCATTGAAAAGAATTACTAGCTTCAGCAAATGTGGAAATGTCCTTCATGGCTGCCACGGGAAGAGAGGCGCTGAGTCCCCTCTCTTTTCTTGAGCGTGTGTCCCTGATTGAGTAGACTGGAACGGGGTATTCAATTTTTCTCCCCTAAAATATTAATAGTTTTGAAATTAAAGAAGACGTTTTCAATTCTGATACTTAGAACAGTTTAAGCATACCAGAGGAGTAGTAGAGGTCGAGTATAAGCCTTATAAGAGCTTGATAGTCGTCAGCTTCCTCAGTAGTCCCAACGATGCTTATCCACCAGTAGGCGATTCCGTTCTTGGCCATCATATGGCTAACGAAATCCCGACCATCAAAATACATGCAAGAGTATATTCGACCCGGAATTAGTTTAAAAACTTGATATTTTTTCCTGATTATGAAAATCGTTCTTACGGTTGGAACTAAGAGAGCTTTTAATCAGTCGATCTTCCCATCCGTAGCTCACTATTCTGCATGCATGGCGAGTCTGGATATGCTCAAGGTAATCTTTGAAATTTAGTGAGGCACTGGAGCAAGGCGTGATTTTGCACACGATGAGCCTGCAAACACAGTAAAATCAACAGAGGAATACAAGTACTCGGATTAAAGTTAATTGATATTTTGATTAATACTGAGGGTGAGCGTACCTGAATTTGCAATTTTGTTGATGCTTCACTTTCTCAGCCCCTTTCATAATTTCTGTACATCCGTCAGCCTCGTATTTGCATTTGAAGACTCTGGCGCTCACAATGGCCTCAGCGATCAAGTTCCGAGCTGTGAATTTCTCTTCGCAAGTTACACATTTGGTCCCATCCTCAAGACATTTCGAGCAAACCGAATGTCCTGCCATGCACTGGAAGATTTCTCCCTCTGGTACTTCGAAGCAGAGCGGACATTCCAAAATCTTTATCATTTCTAGGTCGATGATCATACTCTGGGCTGCACTGTAAATAAAAATAAGAGCGGAGTATTGAAATATTGGTATATCCCAACCGGAAGTTATTTCTTACCCCATGTTCTATCTACGCTCCCGTTTTCCCAATAAATTAACCTTAAGAATCAGAGGGAAACGTGCCGGGGTGTGCCCTGAAGAGACAGTTAGGATTTTTTACTGGGATTTTTAA
>JABASM010000724.1:0-19361 GCA_019776545.1 Brachystomella parvula
CCCCCCCCCCCCCCCCCCCCCCCTGCGTCAGTTCTGCTCTTCTTACTTAATTAATGATCTCTTTAGCTCAATACCTCATCAACACAGTAATAATAATCAAGAGTTATTGGATGAACAAGGCTGCTTTTTCTTTCAGGTAAATGGTAAATCTCTCTCGTCATTGTTTTTATATGATTTTAAGTCCACTTGAGGTTTTTCTATCTTCTCTAATAGTTCAATTTTAGAACTAGAAAATTAATGAATTCTCAAATGCTCAACAATAATCAACGCCTCGCTTCCGTTTCTATGTTCAACGCTGTCCCGCAAGAAAGAAGTCCGTTCGTCAAGATTTTGTGTATCAAAAACTTAATCAGGAATAATCAACTACTAATCTAAAAGAGTAATCTTTCTACTTCAAAATTTAATTCCTTAAAATGACATAATGGCTGTTTCAGGAGGTAATTTAATGTAGCTTAAACAAAAACTTAACATCCCAAATCAAAAAAAAAAAATTCATTTTTCTTGTGAATAAAAATACTCGTATAAATTTCAGCTTTCTCTGTCAATTTCTTTTAAAGTCTTGCCTCCTACCGACTGTAAAGTGAACCCATTAATTTAAGGACACGCAGTGCTAAAACTCGCTGAATAATTACCAATTAGGATCGTTCGGATTTGAAGGCAAGAAATGCTTTCAAATGCATTTTCTAACCATATTCTGACATTCCTAAAATCAGGAAATAAAACCAAACTTTCTCCAAATCTTTATCATGAACATACAGAAATGTGCCTTTTCATTTTTATGAAAGTTTCATGAACAATTTAGTTAATGTTGGATTTTTTCTGGACTATTTTTTTCTAATTAGCAAGCTACACTCCCGTTTCCTAAAATGGATTCCCAAGGACAGATAATTGACAACTTCTTCTCGAAAACCAAGGAATTATCATTTACGACGTAGGAGAATTAGGTAGCCTTACCTCATCATACTTAATCTTAGCCTGATACGAAAAAAAAAATTGGAATTATTGGGCAGTAGTACGTAATGCTGCAAAAAAAAATGAAACAAAGGAAATGTAGTATCCTTCTAATTTAAAATGTGTTAATCCGTGGAACACGGAAGGTCTTTCATCAAAATCATGGAATTTAAATCATTACTCTAACTACTATGGCCTACGCATTTTTGGAGTTTGTGTCAATCACTGGTAAAATTGAAAGAGGTTTCGATTACTTACCTTAGTGGTAGAATGAAGCCCTCGTGACGAATTCATTTGGTAAGAGGTTGACGTGCAGGAGACTTGAGATGAACTCTGGTCCTGCCCGCCGCTTCCGCTGCTCTCATTGGACTGACGCTCAGTCCGTACGATTTGAAACTTGGAATCTGGAGCATTTCCTTCAATAATCTCAGTCCTTTGGTTCTCTTGACCCTCAGCAAATTTTTTCCTGTCTTCATGCTATAGAAGAATTAAAAAATAAATGAAAATGGACCGTAAAGCTTCACACACCCTCATCCCCGCCAACGCCTCTGCCCCTAATTAACTAACCAGTCGACATTGGGAGGATTCGTGATAACTTTAGCAAATCAGGTATAACGGTACAACTTGAACAAAACATCAACAATCAGCCTACAATATGAAAGGATGAATAATACTACTACTTTTCTGTCATTTGTCAGCATGCATCCCTTAGGATCATTCTATTTGTAGGGCGTGTAGGTGTGAGATCAATCAAAGGCGTTGGGGGAGGTGAGGAATAGGATCTTCATTTAATTTAAATACAATTTAAAACTTACCCTCTGAATCTGAATTTCAGCCTTCCGATCAGCGTCTATCCATTTTCCAGTTTCTTTTCGAGCCCGGTGTCGAAGAGTTGGATCCGTTGAATCTGACCACTCTTCCACATTGTGATCGTCCAAATGAAAAGTCCCGAGCATTTCTGGGATTCCACCATTTTGAAATGGGAGCAGCGTCCTCACCGGTAGCTCGGTCTGTACTTCAAAATCCATCCACCCCAAGCTATTCGAAGTCTAAAAAAGTATAAGCGGTTTTCAGTTTTTCTCCAAAATATTATTAGAAAAACGGAGAAGTAATGTTTAGAAAAATAATTTACAGATTCAAGCCTTTTGAAATTCAGTTTCTTCCACCTGGGGAATTTTTCGTAGCAGTCACTGTCAGCAGTAAATTATTTTACGTCTTTTGAGTGCTATATTGTATTATTGCAGAAAATCGCGTGCTACCGCTACCCTTCTTACTGCTTCAGCTCTTGTATTCTCACTATTTCCACATAATCCCGTACTGGCTTAGTTCCTGTAGATAGAATTCTCTAACAATGGCAAATGATACAACAATAGAGATGAACGGAATAAAAACTGCAAATGGGTGGCTTCCTGCCTATCTCTTTTACCCCTATTTTTACTAACACAAAAAATAAAACTCACCCCCACCCCCTCTCCGATGTTATTTTGAGAACCATTATTCAGTTTAATAAGCTCTCCTTTTCAGCAACCTAGTTAATGAATGTTATGCCCGGAACCGACTCGAAATGTAATTAAGTGATAATGATCATCCTCATTCGTCCTCCTCTGCTTTTGACATTTTTTTTTTGAATTTTCCAAGTCCTGGGTAACTCATGACATTTTAGCTGATATTAGGGCATGAAATGCAAATTTTCCATTAAAAATATTCTCCACTGAATGGAATCGCTTGAAGCAGCGGCATTCCACCTTTCCAGTAAAATATTAGGGAGAATATTAAATCTTCAGAACAGAAGAAGGAATTTATTTGATAAAAGCTTTTTCCATTAACTTTAGCAAGCACGTGTAGAAAGAAATCTAACCACATTTTTCCTGAGTAGAAAGTATCCTTCAAGTGCGAAACTGCACTATGGTTCAAAATCAGGAATTTAAATTGGATTTTCCCTTGTTCGGATTTTGCGAACTGCGTGATCCCTTACGGTCTTAATTTCTAGTCACACCTAATTTTTCATATCCAGGCCACGCACAAACTTTTTCGTCAGTACTTCTTCCTAATTTGCTTTTAGAGTATTGTTACATTATTTGAAGCGTCTTAACTTGAAGCTAGAGTCCGTCTAAAGATTATCAGTTTGTATTACTAGCTTACCAAGGAATGCCGAAACAGAAAAGTTATCCAATAAGAGCTGGGATTCACCGGAGCCTGGAGAACGCCAACTAGACTCCTGTTTCCAAACTTAAAACTGAAGAGAGGAAAAGATTAAATCTTGGAATGATAATATAGCACTAGACAGACAATGGATTCTGGAATGATGAGATGAGTTGAATTTCTGTGAACGCTAAGGAATTTCATATCCCATATACGGACAAACATTCAATTTACCTCACCTGCCTATTATGCACTCATCGAAGAGCAAGGCTTTGCTTTTCTCTAAAAGCACTTCTAGATAATGTGTAGGCAGATTTTCTTACGAACACCCACGCGACTTTCCGCTTTTTTTTAGGATTCGCAAATCTTTGTTTAATGTAACCGGGTGTCTCAAACAAATTTTCACCTGCTTCATCCGTTTCCTGAGCTATGAGAAACGGCTTTTTTCCAAGATGAGAAGGTGAAGGGATTCACAAACAATATATTGTCGTCCGGACGGGTTGAACATTACGGAACTAGCCCAAGACTAGCCGAGCAGCCGAAGGGGGGGGGGGGTGCCTTTTGGAAATGGCCAGGGGGGGGGGGGGGTGCCTTTTGGAAATGGCCATTCCATGGTTTTCCATTTATGCTCTTTTCAATTTCAATGGTTAAGATAATGTATCTTAGCCTTTTTCCTTGATTTTCTGGCTTATAAACAGGACTGATTTTTCTGAAATTATTTAAATCCAAAATGATTCTTTCCCAAAACTTTTCTCTTTATTCAACGTAAGGAAATGGTGGAGGGTTTTTTGGGCGTTTGACAATTTTCCTCTTCCGGACCCTAGCGTCAAGTGGTTTTCCCTCGGTCCTCAACACTTTCTTTGACTTGTTGATCATTTGCTGAAGAAGCAGGTCAACCTTGACCTTATTAAGTGAACGGACTTCGGATCTCTTGTATAAGACTTCACCAAAAAATGCAACGAGAGACAGACCAAGTCCCATCAGGAGAAGATACACAAGACCCTGTTACAAACAAGGGAAGTTGATAAAATGCCGGATCTCAATTCATTTAATGCACTGTCCCACCTGTAAATCCTCCAGTCGGAGTACTCGCTGCTTCCTAGAGCTGCTAGTGTCAGCCCCATACGACTCATCTTCACCCTCACCCCCACCCCCACCCTCTGAACCACGCTCCTCGCTCTGCCTTCTTTCACGGGTTAAGAGAACGAGTCTTGTCGCCCAACGCTTCTGCAATCCAGATTCTTGGAATAATCGAATGTACCTTCCACCAAAAAAAAAATCACTTTACTTGGATTTTATTTTTAATTTCCTCCCCCTTGACTCCAGCAGCAAAACTACCTGTATCTTCTGCACTGCCCTGTCAGAAGATTTGACATTACCGGATAAGCCTCTAGAGGCTTTTCTGGCCCCATGGCCTTTTTGCATGTAAAATTCCCATTCGTTCATTTATTCCCATTCTTTCATTCATTCCCATTCGGTCTTTCCCCGGCAAGTTTCTCCATGGGGCCCAGGCTAATAGCTATCCGGTAATGTCCGGTATATTTGTACCTGTTGACCGTGTGAGTTATGGCGGAATTCTTTTGATATGCAAATCCAATATGAACTGGTACGACACATTGCTTCATAACACGCATCGACGGGGATCCAGCCTTCGTCAGGTTACGAGTCAATCGAATAAACTTTAGGAATCGCATGTTTTCATAAAGGAAAAACCCTCCATCTGCCACTCTAGAAATTCCGTCTTCAATGTCTTCCAGGACCTTGGTTACGAAATACCATGAGTAATAATGAATATTCCTTTTGGTTAATATGCATTTTGAGTCCTGTACCTCATATTTCATGAATAAGGAATCTCTAATTTTTTCTTCCGTATTAACTTCAAGATGTTGGAGAAAAATCCGATGGAGCTCCTTTCCCCATCCCCCAATCTCAAACTTTGATTCTGCCAAATCTTGTACCGTATTAATGGGGTTCTCGTAAAGCGGTATGGTTAGGTAGGAGACCATTGCGGCTCGATAGCCTGACGTAATGCAAAACCAGAAAACCCAGTACCATCCGACAAAGAGACGGACGGGCCAAAATTTAGGCCAAATGTCAAATGCTACTTGAGACATGAGTCTGAAGGAAGTAAAGACTACGTGTTCTCTACTTCGGAATACAGCATACTCAGTTCGGTGGAAAGGAAGAGAGGAGAAGAGGTAAAGGACTAAAGGCCCAAAAACAAGAGAAATGAGAATGACGGTGACCCAGAGTTCAAATCGGAATGGGAGGATAAGCGCAAGATATCGGGGCCGAGGGAGTGGATTTGGGCCCAAGAAAGATGTGCATGCAACTTCCAGTGGAATGCTCATGTCAATAAAGTTCAAGTAGTGCTTGAGAATAAAAAATGATCCAATTCCCATGTCTGCTTCCCCGTAAATTAGATTAGCCACTGCACCATAAAATTCACGCTTCACTTGTCCGTTTGATCCATTTCCTATTGGCTCCCAGCCTCCCCATTTTACTGCTGGATCAACGACCATGAACTCGTAGGAGAACTTCATTATTTTCGCTAGGGATTTCACAATTTGAATTTCCGTTCCAGCGTATCGAATCTGGAAACAATTAACATCTTAATTAGATCACCACTTTAAATTCAAGCTCAGAATCCAAGGAAAGACCCACAAACAGTTGAATTGTTAGAACTTCGTTTAGTTTTTTCCTGCCTTGTTTGTCTAAAAGAGTTTTAATTTTTCCAATTTAGCTTTGATTGACTAAACCATTTTCTAGCTTTTGAGGTAGCCATGTTTTAATACAAACATTATAACCTAAAAGCACGAAAACATATGAAGCGGGTATGAAAAAATGTTTATTTACCTTTCCACGACTGTCTGTGTATTTTGTGACTCCAGGAGGATGCTCAACGATGACAATTCGAAGAGTCATGTTCTTCAAGTCAAATGTTTTGTTGTGGCAAAACCATATTGTTTTTTCTTCACCATTCTTGGAATCTGTTTGACCCCAGAACTCAATTACACGAACACGAGATTCACTGGTGATCGGCCATTTAAGCTCACGCACGGTGAAAAGAAGACCACTGGAACATAGTTAATTAGAGGCATAAATGCAAGGAACGGAAAGGATGTGAAACCAAAGGGAAAGTGAAAAGGTTTCCCTTTCTCCGCTTCTTTCCTAATTTCGTATCTGGATCGCATTTTATAACAATTTTTCATCCCTTCATGGAAAGTTTCATTGAAAATGATTCTGGAACCATGAAAAGCTACGGAAGATTGCTAGAAAAATAAATCCAAGGATGAGAGCTTCGAGACAAAGGAATGGTGACTGAGAATTTATATAAAACTGGATGGATGATGGATCCCCCTCCTTTAGCAATGTAATTGTGTTCTTACGATTGTCGCCGCTTTTGTTTCGAGTGAAAGAAAATCACGTTCGGAATTTTCTCCCAAATTCTATCGCCTTCAAACTTCTTACTATTTCCTTCATACCAGATCAGAAATCTAGAAAAATTAAAAGCAGAAACCGGAGTTTTAGAGGAAGAGAAAGTAAGGAGAGAAAGTAGGAATTTCTGCTTTATAAAACTAAAAAATAAAAATTACTATCAAACTGGGCAGCATCAGTCATCAGTGGAGAATCTCAAAAATACTGTACCTCGCCCTCGTGTTAAAAAGCGGTGAGACGTCTCCGTGGTACAGGAATTCCGTAATGTGTTCCTTGGATTTGAGAAGAATTACATAACTTCCACATTGTCGCTTGTAACCAGCGACTAGGCTCTTCACTGCATCCTCGCTCATATTCCCACCTAATGAATATGTATATCCAATTTGGTCAGAAGGCGGAAATTGGTGGAAACTTGTTTTCCCCAAATCACAACCTGTCGGTCTACTACAAGGAAGTTGTTAGAAGCGACTTCGGCTAACCTTCGTAATGAATTTCAAATTTGTAAGCAGAACAGACGGATATTTCAGGTGAAGTACAGTCTATCAGAGAGCCAACCATATCACCAAGGTTGGTATCTGACACAAACGTCACACAACTGTAAAACAACAGAATGGATAGACATTTCGAAAAGGACGCTTCGAAAGTATTTTTCTTTTACTTTACTCGTCCGATCTTTTCGTAGGCGTAAAGCATGAATCGATTTGTTTCCTTTCTCCCAATCACATCACTGGAAAATCCAAACCTGAAATTAAGAATTAAACTCCTAAGCTAGAACCCTACATATTACTTCTCCCTAGAAGCTTAAGTAAGATTTGACCAGAAACGTGAAACCAGGGTTAAAATTCCTGATTCTTTGGGTATATATGTTACAGGCCGTATGGATGGCCAGGCAGTATGCATACTTCCTAGGCCGTTTGGATATCTGCTTTAGCCAGAGTTTAGGCACTCCCAATTTTTTTATCAAAAAATTAACATTACCATTTCGATGGGAGACTCGATGAATAAGTCTGCTTGGAGAAATGAATAATGCAGATGATCAATAGCGCCGACTGAGTGATGGTCTCCATTTTAAAACCCAAACTAATGTGAATTCCCCTAACTGCTCATCCCATACACACAGTGGAACTGATTCAGACTAAAAAGTTTCGAGATATATTTTCGGAAGTTTATGCCTAGAAATGAATAATAAATTCGGTCACACGAGCTCAGAAAATCCAGTCCTATCTCCCATACTTGACATCTACGATCTCACGGTGTCAGATTCAGTAAGAAATAGGATTCCTGCGATCAGAAATAAATTAAAAATTAAATAGTAATATTATTTTCGGACCAATAGATCCTAAATACAAAAATATTTCTAGCAGAAAAGTGGTAAGCTATAAGCATAGTAGCACAACTGGTTCCCATTATCACACTGGTTCTCTTGCCAAGAAATCTAACCGTACGTAGCACTAATCTAACAGAAAAATACTACTTTCTATATTATTAACGCTAACTTGGAGTAAGAAGACAGCGTTGTAGGCGAGGAAGTATCTGAAAGACGGCGAATCTAATAATTTAGTATATTCAGTCTTCAAAATCGATAAGTCTACGATGGCGAGTGGAAGACGGGGCAGTCTTGTTGGGTTCTTCCATCACCGCTTCCTTCCTTTCCTCAGCAGGGCTTTCCTCAGCAGAACGTACACCATAAATATGGATCCCAGTACCACTGGTGTACACAATTTGCCTTGAGGAATCCACGGCCACTCCTATTGGCCGTGGCTCATAGTACCCTACTTCCATATTTTGGAAATGAACGAACTTCTTCAAATCTACTAGCTTGAGCTGGTCGTTGACCGGGAGAAATCCGATGTCGGGATTGAGGCCACTTGTAATACCGAAGTATTGTATATCCCCAGGAATTGAATTGGATGCCGGATTGAATTCGATTCTTGCCTGAAGAGAAGCATCGCTTGTTCGGTACTTTTCAAACATATGACAGTTCTTTGTGTAGAGGTCCAAACCATCAGAGCTGTACCTCAAACTAGAAGTATCCTTAGGAACTTTAAACTCCAAGTTAACATCTAAAATGCCAAAAACATTTTTGAGAATCAGCAGAAGCAAGTATAAAACAGAGAAGTTAGTATCTTTTACCAAAATCATTGTTGGAATAGTTCACAACTGGACTTCCATTGCGCACATCCCATTCCTTGATTTCGTATGACTTATACTGTTTATAGGGTGATTGTACAAGGGCCAGCGTGCACAAATTGCTCATGACAAGCGGATTCCAACTCATGTCCTGGATCTCAGAGAACCGAATGTCATTCCGGTTGACTGTCAATGCTGACTTGCTAAGTCCAATTCTCAAATCAAGAAGTTCCAGGAAACCCCTCTCCTTTGCCTTTGCGGCACCTATTTGAAACACGAAGTCTAGAATACCCTTTAAAGAGTTTTACATGATTGCTAACCTCCAATCAGTCTAGGATTGACCGGGTTTACGTCGTGAGTATAGTATAAATGATCCCATGGAGCCTGACGCAACTGTCTGTCGATCGGCGCAACCAAATTCTCGGCGTCCCAGATTTGGAGACCTGAAACCGCTCCACTACAGGCAAAGACTCGCGAGTCTTTAGGAACCCAGCGTAAGCGGAAAGGCGGATATGGATTAGGACAAGTTGAACGGGTCACCACAGACACCTCGCCAAGCATTTTCAGGTAGTAAGCTCTGTCTTCCACGTAATCTACCTCCTTATAGGATTCATAAATCCAGAAACCTCCTAATGATCCAAGGAGCAGCCTGAAAATAGAAATTCAGACAAAAGCTTTTAGTTTTACTACGCTTCACTCAAAAACTTAAAAAAAAACCTGCTACAATCCGCACTGAGGTCAATTGTATGGGTCGTTGTCAATCTAGATGTATTGTCTACAGCGAGCAACCTCATCTTCTTGAATTGCTTTGATGATTCTCGCCTTTGAAATAATGCTGGATCAAGGGAGCCCTGTTCCCTTGCTCTGAGACTTCTTAGCATCTGAAATTCAAGAGAATGACGTATCAACTAATGAATACAGCTCCCGACGAGTACAACGTGTCGAAGCTTACTTTATTACGATGCTGCTTGAACGGAAGTATAAGATAAATTAATAATAATACAGAGTAGTAAAACGGCCGCACTTTATTTTATCGTTACATTCCTCTTCAGAATCCTTCAGAATTGAGATCCTCAACAACAAACAAAAGTATTGAGATCCAACTGAGAGCTGAACTAATCGAAACTGACTGACCAGACTGAACTTGATGATCGTTCTGGAATAAATTATAGTTTTTTGTCTGCAAAGCTAAAGCAACACGGTTTTGACTTGAAAAACTGGCAATCGCTTTTTGACGGCTCGAATTTCCCATTTCCGCCCTTTTCTGCTTATCCCCCTCATTTGGGGGGGGGGGGGGTGTAAAATAGTAAACATCCACTCTCCACTCATAATAATTACTGTTTTTGACGCCTAAATCCCAAAACCAAATGAAATCCCAAGACCCTCGACTCTACTGGTCAGCGATTTTGAAACCCCAGCCAGCTGATGTTGACAATTGCCAACAAACTTAGTAAAATGTTCCCAATTCAGCCAAAACTCCACTCAAAAATGGTGATTTGCGACGATTAATCTGGTTTGTTGACGATTGCCAAAATCATCACCGGACTTTTGGCCGAAAATTGTGAACATCACTGGGCTTTTGGCATTTCAGTCGTTTGACATGGCGCCGTAGCCTCACCTGACAAGCCGAGCATCCTAGCGTAGACAAAATACGTGATTACGTTCCAGAGTAAACTTAGAATTAACTTAACTCCCAGCATAAAAAGAGTTGAGCAACGCTTTTTAGAAAAGTACAAAAAGTGTCAACCCCTAGGCAAAAATTTTTTCAGAAACTTTTCCAAAGACAAAGCTTTTTGACATTTGTCAAGATCAGTGACCTTTCGAGGATTAAAAGACCGAGGAGCAAGGCATTATCATGCCGAGTTTATGCAAGGCATCCATTGGAATTTTGAATCGCATTCCAAGAAAAGCTAAGTTAAATGTTCCAGCAATCGCTGAGACTTTAAAGAGTCTCGACCATGTTGGATGATAGCGGAAACCACTTTTTTAGGCAGAAAGTGGCACGGGAGAAAGTTTTTTTATTTCCTTTCTTGGAGAAAATCAATAGACAGCTTGAGCACAGGCCCATGGAAAAGTTCGATCCAGCTGCTGCTTCTACCCTACTAAGTTTCCATGCATGATTAATTCTTTTACTGCGATTATTTCTCATTGCCAAGTTTTGTGAGCGAAGTTAAATGACATAAAAATGGCTGATAGCGAATTTGAAGAGTTCCGACAATATTTTGACAAGTTACCGCAATATATAAAAGCAAATCCTAACTGTTATACGTGAGTCAAAAGCTTTTAATTTAAAATATTGATTTGAACAAATATGATGTAATTGGAAATTTTAGGCTTGTTCCAAATATTACTCTGCTGGATGATTCACCGACTGAGACGCTGCCTGACCCCTCACATTCTCAAAATGAAGCTGAAGGTCCGAGTAGCTTGGATTCAATTCGGGAGCCATTTTCTGGAGACCTGCAGCTCGTATACACTGAAAAGGAAAGTCCACTTATAGCACGGCGGAGGAGAAAGTTACCAGAAATTCCGAAGAACTCTAGACCTCGATGTGAGGATTACTTAATAGCAACTCCCATTTTATTTCCAGTACAATTAAATATTTTCTGCAGGGAGTGAAGGATTAAAAGAAGTATCCCTGGCGCAAGAAATTTCTGAGGCTGATAGATTAGTTGAAACTAGTAGCAATAATCCTGGGAAAACAAAAGGAAAAGTTGAGAGCACTTCTTCGGACACTGCTGCTTCACTCCCTATTTTTCTGCTAAAATTCAGCAGCGGTCCTGGAAGAGGTACTCATTGGATTTTGTAATATAATGCAACATGAAATCAAGCTGAATATGTTTAGGTGAGTGTGACAGCAGCCCTGACTCTGACCACTACCCGAGCATTGATTCTGGAAACTCAACAATACATTCTGAAGATGGGAGCAAATCTTATTCACCACAAATGGGGTCAATTAATGGTTAGTAATTGGAGCTCACTGTATCCGAATTCAGGAGGACATTAATATTCCTTGGATTTTTCAGAATCATTCTCACCTTCCTCGCCCTCATCTTCTGGAATTCCTTTTACTCACTTGGAGATGCTCGAAGCAACACACCGTGGCCTCCACAAATTCATTCCACGCCATCACGATGAAATTGAGCTAGAAATTGGTGACCCTATTTACATGCAAAAGGAAGCTGATGATTTATGGTGCGAAGGTATGCGTAGCAAATGCAAATCATTTTATGGATCAAATTCAAAAAAACTTTTCTCGTTTTTAACAGGAGTCAATTTGCGAACAGGAATGGCTGGGATTTTTCCTTCAGCCTACGTAGTAGACGTCGAGTATAATGACTTTGATCCATCAGAAAATAAAGTTAAGAAAGAAAGATACTTGAGCAATTACATTGGATCGATTGAGACGCTCTATCATAAGGGGAATGAAGTTTTATGCCAAGCTGTCAAGAAAATAACTGGACAAGAGAACTATGTTGCCTCTCACAAGCGCCCTTGCATTCTGGAAATTTCAGATCAAGGAATTCGGATGCTGGACAAAGGAAAGCATAGAGTAAGTAAAAATAATTCTTAGAGTTCCTAAGTTTTTAGTTTTTCTGAGTGAGCGTCCTTAATTTCTCCTTTATTTACAGACGAATCACGTTCCGTGTCATGATTACTTCTATGCTCTCAAAAACATTTCATTCTGTGGATTTCATCCTAATGATCACAGATACTTCGGATTCGTCACGAAGCATCCAACACTCAATCGATTCGCATGCCACGTTTTTATTTCTGATGACTCAACTCGACCAGTAGCCGAGGCTGTGGGGTAAGCCTTAGCTTAGTTTCATTCAAACGGAAAAGGTGACAGGCATTTCCTTAGAAACTTTTTTTTTTATTTTTTTTATTACAGGAGAGCCTTCCAACGATTTTATCAAACATACCTCGAAACGGCGTATCCCACTGAAGATATTTACTTAGAATAGCACCGTAGTCTTAGAGGCAAACGAGAAAACTATTAAGCTGGCTGTAGCAGTGAAAAAGTTTCCTAATAATTTTATAGAGATTGCCTGAAATCTCTGATGCGTTAGTACCGTCAGCGCATCTTTGTTGGAGGTAAAACAGAAGCCTGGGGACTAGTTTAAGCCATGTTAACGAGGTCTTGGCTCGTCGGAGCTGGACTCCTAACAATTTCTTACTAGTTAGTTAAAACTTGACTTATGACTGCTTCTTGGTTATCAAAATGGCTACAAATTAGACTGATTCGCTCAGTATTTCCAGTTAAGCCTGCTTCAAAGCTCCTGTAAAAATTGTTAATTACCAAAGAGCATTCCCCTGATCCAACCTTCCTCTGTTAAGAAAATACTCATACTTACTAACTAAGCTAATTTCTGCTGAAGCTCAGATTAAATATGTCATTAACCAAAGGGAATATATTTTTGACGCGGTTTCATGGTATAGAACATAGAAAAGGCTCGGGCCGAACGAGGTTTCCATATCTAAAATTAACTCAAGTGTGCTAAAAGCTATTAATTTATTCTAAATATAAAATTCATCTGTTGTATCCGAATCTTTTAGTAAAGAGTTAAATCGTTGATATTTTCTTTTTTTTTCTTAAAAAATGGCAACGACGAGGAAATACCTGAAAATTGAATGAAATGGTGTGATTTTGATGGACGGTAGGGGAAGAAGTCATAAATTGCATTGCCTTGTATTAGGAAGGAGATAAAATAAATTTATACACGAATTCAGTTGGAAGTGGGGGAGGGGGAATGAAGAATGAAGAGTCAGTGGGCTGAGCCCACGGGAGCATCATTTCAATTCTCTTAAGAGACTACTTCCATTGATTCCAATTGAAAGCATTAAAAGGAAAGTGGATGAGAAAGAAGGTTAGAGTGTGTGAGATTTGTTAGTTTTCGGGAGAAGAGCAAGCTGCTTTCTCTCCCTGCTTTCACTCTTCCAGAGAATTGGCGTCATGAGAGTGAAAGTGTATAAGTGAATGATAATGATGGTTCGCTATCGAATCAACTAGTGGGTAAAATGTGATGATGCCGGCTGAGATGAAATGGATCATTCTAAAGGGCCCTGTCCATTGCTCTTTCTTGTACCATCGCCATTCAATTACAGTTTTTCTTGTAAGAATTCCCCAGTTTTATGTTTTCAGGCTACAAGAAATTCACTCAATTTAAAAGACAACTTCAGCATCCATTTTTACTATTATTATATTCGAATTCATGAAAGATAAAACTCTTGCCCTAATGGTGTATTTTTGATTTTTGCCTCAATGATTTGTGAACTCAGGGACTACCAAGGGGCCCTGCACTTTTCGGAGAAAACAAGCAGTCATGTCAAGTCAGCAGGATATAAAAAATTCCGAAATGCGTTTCATTTTTAAAAGGTAATTTGGAAGGTGTCTGGTCTGCTAGAACGGTTGGAAACTTGTTCGTCAGTCTGACCATGACGAAGACGACAAAGAAACTTCTGGATTCAGCGCCCTGCCTCATCCAGAATTCTTGAATCGAAGGCTGCGCTGTTTCTCTTGAAGACTACATGTTTATAATTCGACGTAGTGGAAAGGGTCGCCGTCACAGGTTGAGTTTTAGCAAAAAGAGTCAGAAGAGTCTTTTCCTGGAAGCAAGATAGGGTTATTCCAACTTACCCACTGGATATTGAAAGCAAATACTACGATTTGAAGGCTTGGTTAAAAGGTTTCGAATTCAAGTGATTTTTTACAGAAGCATCATGAGCGGATCTGGGAAAGGTCTTCTTGGTCTGTGGCTCTACAAAATGGGCGACAGCACAGACTGGACTCTACGTGAAAGCGTAAATCGAAAGAAACAGGTATCTGTTACAATAACTTTTTTTTCTTCTATTTTTCTAAAAAGTTTGGGTTAGAGAAAAACCATCTTGATTTTTGGAATCCATTTTTTTTATTTTCAGTCTGGTGAGGATGATTCTACACATAATTGTGTCGTATTTTCTCTAAAAAATCAAGTAGGAGGTTTGGCAAGAGCCCTCAAGGTTTTCGAGGACAACGGAGTCAATGTCATGCATATTGAGTCGCGAAAGTCCAAGAAAAAGCCATCAGAATATGAAATCATGGTAGACGTTGACTGTGACAATCGGCTCATGGATGAGATCATGAAGAATCTTTCCCAGGAAGTAGCAGCCATTAACTTGTCGTCCTATGAAGAAGGACAAAAGTTTCCCATACCTACGCCATTGCTCTCGTCCGCAAGTAGTTTTGGTAAGCAGAAATACTTCGCTTGCTAGCTGAAATGACTTGCGGTGGTTAAAACTTTAGAAGAATTTTACGAATTTGATTTTGTAACGCCGGAAAATCAAAAAGATTGCCCTACATCCCACAGTTTCGAGGTCTCACCCTCAGTATGTTTCCGGGAAATTCTCAGGAGTAACGGGATTTATCGGAGTGAACTTTTTGATATTTTTAAAAACCCATCGAGGAGTTTATTTAAGTTTTAGTAAAAGCTTCCGCATATTTTCGGGAGTGAAATCTTGCTACTATTGCTTTCACTGTATGGCTTCTTGTCCTGGATTTTTCCAGATTTTGGAGAAATGCCCTGGTTTCCAAGAAAAATTTCAGAGCTAGATAAGAGTCAAAGGGTTCTTATGTATGGCTCTGAATTGGATGCTGATCATCCTGTAAGTTGATCCTTAAACCGTCAGTTAAATCAGAAATTAGAACTGTACTGTTGACTCTAGGGATTCAAGGATCCTGTATACCGTAAGCGGAGAAAGTATTTTGCTGATTTGGCAATGTCCTACAAATAGTAAGAACACTACAACTACTGCAGTCCAAAAAAAAAAGAAAAGAGCGTATACTAAATACTATAATTTCAATATTTTAGTGGCCAACCGATACCAAGGATTGAGTACACACAAGAAGAAATAAAAACTTGGTAAATGAAAATCAACGGTAATTTCTGTTTTCACGTATAACTAGATGGAAAAAATTTGAATCGCAGGGGTACCGTATTTCGTGAGTTGCATCGGCTCTACCCAAACTACGCTTGCAAAGTAAGCTAATTACACTTTAGAAAAGCGCAAAAGCTTCACAATCTTGTTCACAATTAAGGAATATTTGGAGAACTGGCCACTCCTTGTTAAGGAATGCGGCTACCGTGAAGACAATTTGCCCCAACTCCAGGACATTAACACTTTTCTCAAAAGTAAGTGAAAACTCACCCCCTCCTGCCTATTGCTCTTCTCTTGAGCTTTCTCTTTACAAAAACGGGGGTTGCTTTCTCCAGAGAAAACAGGCTTCCAGCTCCGCCCTGTCGCAGGCTACCTTTCCCCTCGAGACTTTCTTGCAGGACTCGCATTTCGAGTATTTCATTGTACACAGTACATTCGACACTCTTCAGATCCCTTCTACACGCCAGAACCGTAAGGACATTATAAACTTAATTAGTTTAATTTGAGAGAGTCAAGGATGTAAGCCTCATTTTCCAGAGACTGCTGCCATGAACTCCTTGGCCATATGCCACTCCTTGCAAATCCAACTTTTGCACAATTTTCACAGGAAATTGGGTAAGTTACCTTCCAATATTTCCAAGGAAGTAATTAAAATTAAGAATAACTTGCCCTTCTTCTCATGTTCTTGCAGACTCGCATCTCTCGGAGCTTCTGACGATGAAGTCTCAAAAATTGCTACTGTAATTTCTTTTTATAAAATAATTTAAGAGCACCTGCGGACTTACTTTTATATTCCAGTGCTACTTTTTCACTGTCGAATTTGGACTTTGCAAGGAAGGGAATGAGCTCCGTGTCTATGGGGCCGGGCTCCTCTCTTCAGTTGCTGAACTTCAGCATGCCCTGGAAGCTAAAGAAAAAATCAGAGAATTTGACCCGCATATTACATGCAAAGAAGAGTGTATCATCACTGCATACCAAAATGCCTACTTTTACACCGACACTTTCGAAGAAGCTAAGGAAAAGATGAGGCAATTCAGTTTCGTGTTAATTAATGCTTTAAAAGAAAAGCTTTCACGTTCCCCTCTTGATTTTCAGAGCATTTGCTGGAACGATTACAAGACCGTTCGGGGTTCGCTACAATCCATATACACAGAGTGTAGATATCTTGAGCAATGCCCAGAAAATTGCTGCTCTGGTTTCCGAGCTTCGCGGTGACCTATGCATTGTTCGAAATGCCCTCAAGAAAATACATGAGCAAGACGAGACGGTGGATATTCAAGGAATTACGCACATGCTTCAAGACGGTATACACATCAGTTCGGACTATATGGAGCAACACATTGAAGATGTGGAACATGTTGATCATTAAGTAGGTTTGAGATCCTCTGTTCTCATTTTATTCTTAGTTTTGGTCAACCTCCTGAAGTTAATAATTTTCCGAACAGAATAGTTTTGAGAAGAGAAAGCAGATAGTCTGGTAAACTCTAGTTTTCTCCAGTAGGAGTGCTTGTACAAAACTCAAAACATAAGAATGTTCTTGTTAAAAAGTTTATGTAGTCCTGCATTAGCAAGTCATGAAAAAATTGAAAGCCATTTAAGCGTCATACTTTTGCTTGAAAGCCGACATCCCTTGCTCGCTGTACTTGGCCCTTGTGACCAACTGTTTGCCAAATTCTGGGTCAAAGACCAGCTTATTTCCTCCATGCCAGGCATATGTATCGGGACTAGATTTGAAAATAAAGAGTTAGACCAACTATTAGAATTTAATGATTAGTAATATATATGTTGAAATGCTTACTGTGGAGGACATGTAACTGAAACATCGTAGAAAATAGAAGCTTCATTTCTTATTTCATTCTGAATTCGCTCATGGAATCCAGGTATTTTTGCATTCCCACCAATTAGAAGAATGTTCCTGTAGAAATGAGAATGCATTGATTCAGGAAATGATTTGATGACGTGGATAATTGCTTCTGAGATTCCCATTTGGTTAACTCCGACATCTGAAGGGTGGAACAATAATTCAGGAATTGTGAAACGCTCGTTGTTCATTCGTAACAGCTGAAATACAGAGTATACCAAATAGAGATGCTCCTTTCATACTGTATAATACCAGTACTTGTTCATTGTTGACTGGCTTAGTTCCTGTCTCTTCCAACGGCCTCACGTAACCTGTCCTAATAGTACTGTAATCTGGCAGCACGTACTCACGAAGGATGTTATTCGCAGGAAGACGGCTCTTTGCTACGCCAAAATCTTTGTTTAAGTTTGTTGATACGAAACATAGATCCTCCTTTACTTGATTAATCAAGTAAGTCTCTTCAAGTACATGCAGCTGCCTGCAACGAGAACCTAGATTACATCTAAGAATCTGATTATGGCTATGCAGACCTACCTATAAGAAAGAACTTCCTTCAAGTGGTTCGTAAGAACTTTACCTCCGATATCAATTCTGCGCGTACACTCGTTAATTTTCTTGCCATTGACAAAAGGAACTATGTGCGTGAAGCTGTACCCACTATCCACCACCAGGGTACAGAATACTTCCGAGGGTTTGTCCAAAGAGTACTTATAATCCGCAAGATGAGGGGCTGTATAAAAAGATGACAATTGACTAAAACAGGAATCTATGAAGCTTTGCAAAGCCTACCCGACGTTCGACAGACCCCAGCAAAACCATAATCTTCAAATAAGATCTCGCAAACTACTTCCTGTGCCGAGGTAAAGTTAAATATGGGTTCAGTAATAAGTATATTCGATTCCTGCGGTGTCACAGCCATACAGTCTGGTCCAAAGAGGTAGTCCCAGATGGTCTTCTGTATATCAGGCGCACATAAATAACCCTGGAAAGCAAAAAAGTGAAATGACAGAAATGTTAGAGAATAATTAACTTACCTTCTGGAAGGGGAGCATTAAAAACAAGCCGGAAGTATCCCTACAGTCCTTGATCTGGCCACCTATAAATGGTCTTCTCCGCTCGCTTTTGGTTTTTCCAATACAGTTCGTCATCGTTCTAAATTTTAAAGTAAAAACTCGGACTTAGTTTTAATACTCCGACAAGATATTTGATGAAGGAACAGCCGAACAGCCAGTCAGGAAGAGTAGGCCTCAAGTGAGGACTACCGTGGTCCTCATTTGAGGCCTACTCTTCCTGAATGACAGCTGAGCTCATAGTTTCAGAAAATCCTTTACCGGCATTCTGGCACTTCCACTTTGGCGTATCGGTATCCGTACTTCAGAGATCCAGCCCCGTTGTCCAAAATAAGTGTTGGTACTTCCATCGCGTTGCTACTGGGCATGTTACGGTTGATGCTCGAAGGGAAATGGAACTTGTACACACAATTAGTTAATTAGAACCGAACAAAAAATCAATCGAACACTTTGGACACTTTCAGCTGAATTTTAAGCCCGCTCAGAAGAAATTAAATTCCACTGTGTGGCGGAAATTGCTTTTACCTTTAACTTTACTCTGAAATCTCCTCAGCTATGGGGTGGGATCACTGCCAAAAACATAATGCAGAAAACATGAACGAAATACAAAAAAACATAATGCAAAAAACATAAACGAAATACAAAAAAAATGAACGAAATACAAAACACATAAACGAAATACAAAAAACATGAACGAAACACAAAAAAACATAAACATTAATAAAAAAACATAAACAGAATACAAAAACATAATACTAAAACATAAACGAAATACAAAAACCATGAACGAAATTCAAAAAGCATAAACATCATGCACGTACGCAAACATGATGCAGAGACACAGACTAAAT
>JABASM010000725.1:0-16051 GCA_019776545.1 Brachystomella parvula
TCTACATTCAGAAATTTTACAACCTTTGCAATTTCGGCGGGATTTTGATTCAAACCCGAATTCCTGACTTTGATTGGCTCTCGGTTTTGTCATCTCTCTAATCTGCAAAATTTTACAAAGCGCGATATTGGGGGACCCGCAGTGATGAAATCAGAATGCAATGGGGGCCTGCTGAAGTGTGGCGGTGCTGTTTCCTGGAAACGACACTATAGAAAAGTTTTTGCTAGTTCTACCTTCAGCCACCTCGTAATTTCCGTATTTGAGAAGTTTTAAAAAATGTTCAATTTGGGCCATTGATTACTACTAACATTCATTTGTTATTTCTTCCATACGAAAAAAAAGCTCAAATGCTCAAATGAAAAAGGATAGTGTGTAAGAAGAAAAGCTAATGGAAGGTAGTGAGTTCATTAGCAAGTACATGTCAACCTATGGATTGACACTCTGTTTTGACCAGTTCAAGAGGCCTCGCACTCAATAAACGCTACTTACAGAAGCTCTACATCTTAAATGCTCTCTCTCACACCTTGTCCGTCACCATTCACAAGTCAAAGTCAACAAAATGTCATTCTGAACTCGTGGATCCGGTAGTTGAGCAAACTAGATGAGCGTATGCAGCAGTTGACTTTTGAAATTAGCATCAAAAGCAGTGCATACCACTGCACCGCAGTTTTCCTACCCCTCCCCCTTGCTTGGTTTCCTGGATTTAACGAGAAGCTAATTGATCCTGCAAACTCGTAGGAAATTTCATCCACGTTTTATAGAGTAACCTAGTTGTCTGAAAAAAGGCGGCAATTCAAAATTTCAGCTATAAGTTCATTATGAATTTTATGAAAAAATCAATGAATCAAAACTGAAAAAAAAAAAAACTCTGCCTCTAATTAAAATCTCAAGAAAAAAAAAATCGTTATTTGCGGGGAAGAGAAAAGGAAAATGTGAAGGATGGTTATGAAGGAGATTGCTGACGTTTGAGGCCTGAAAAGAGAAAGTTCTTGTTGAGTAAATTGATCATTCAGAAAAATGTATTGAAAAGAAATGGAATTCACATCAGACCACAACAATAAATATACTCAATCCCAATTTTTCAATTTCCTGGACAATTGACCACCATTGATCATCTCTCGCCTTTGAAGGAAGTATTTGAGACTGGAAATCAATTGCATACCCTCAGCCTAGTTTTCACCCCTCCCTTTTCACCCTCTTCATTTCCCTCGCTCTTGACTCCAGAAATCAATTCATCACTTTCTTCTTTGTTGTTATCACACGCACTGCTACCATTAGAAAGAACTTTCTCAATCATCAAAAATCAAAAGAAGAAAGTGATGATGAGGGAGGGTCTCAGGGAGCAACCTTTCATCTTTTCCAAAGAAATCAAATTTAAAAAAGTGTAAAAAGATTGGGAGGTTGTAACAAGTGTCAACGACTTAACTCTTTCCTTGATTAACCTTAATAAAAGCAAACTCAAAAAACATAAAAAGAGAAATTCACGCAATCAGGTGTCAGAGAGTCAATTTCTTTATTAAATTTTCACTTTTTCCTTTTTGGATTCTCTTTGATTCAGTTCCACCCATTCCAACCTGGAAAATTAAAAAAAAAAAAGGCAAAGAAAGCTAAAAGCAAGGAGTGTCCCATCTTCCTTTTCTCTACACTCCTTGGCTAAAAGGTGGAAATTTCAAACTCTGAATCAGGAAAAAAAAATATTATAGGAATTCGTGGCATAAGTGCTTGCACTGTTGAACTCTGGAGAAAGCTGGCTTTCACTAACAAGGGAAAGTTTAGAACTTAAAAGTTGGCATTTGAAAATTTGGAAGAAGTCAGTTTATTTTTTTGAAAACTAGAAAAATTTCGCTCTTGCCTTTGAATTCCTCCAAAACTGGTTGATTTCTGAATTTTTACTCGATTGTGCTTGGTTTGAGAGCAGTTTGAGGCATTTTAATAGGTTTTGCAAAAATAGTTTTCAACGATGCCGCCCTCGGAAGCGCCAAATCATGCTACATGTTATATGTTCCGTAAATTTTCGGAATCACTAGACAAGTAATGTGGATAACACCGGAAAAACCGAGAAATGCATGGAGTCAGCTTTAGAATCCAAAGTTTTATCTGCGTGATGCGATATCATGCATTCCTTAAGAGGGAAGGGTGAAGTGTCATGAGCGATTTTTTAGCCGTATATGTAGGTTTATTTAATTCAGATCCGAAGAAATATGTAATTCTTATAGAGACTAGTTGCATCTGTGGGAGCACTTAGGTAGGGCTAAAAAATCTCACATGACTCCTGCCCTTCCACTCTTTAGTAAAATGCGTATAAAGCGGATTCAAATTTCAAAATGTTGAAAACTTGGAAAGTATTTTAAATTTTCAAAAACATCTAATTCTAAAAAAGCGTTGAGATTTTCAAATAGTTCGGAAATTAAAAAATGAAATTGGAAATAGGTCACATCTGGTTTCATCAAATCACAGATCTGATCTTTATATATGGTGGGCTATTTTTCTGATTCCAAAATCGGCAAAGTTACTCATCAATATTCAGATATTGAGATGGATGCTTTGGAGAAGAATCTTTGGAATTTGTAAAGATTATTAATTTGATTTTCGTATTGACTGAGTTATGCCTCTTGAGCCCGTGTGTGTGTTCTCACCCTTCCTTTTCTTCAGTGCAGAAGTTTAATAAGGTTGACTAAAAGGGTAATTTGGGAAAAGCGTGTAATTTGATTAGGATGTTTTATTCAGAGGTTGTTGGAGGAGAAGAATAGAAAAGTATCTTGGAAAGAAGAGAAGAGATGAGGACACGACACGACGACCCCTCATCTCAATCCAGAATAGAAGACATTTTTTGGATTGTTGATGTTCCGAGGAAAGAGATAAGTGGGAAAGTAAACACTTCTCCTGAGTAACAATTGAGAAAGGGAGACCCTATGGGCCTCCTTGTCAATTCCACTAGACGAGGAGTAGTCAAAGTGTCACATTCAACTCCTTCCTTCCTTCTGCATACAGACAGAGTGGAGCTAGGCTTATTTTATGTATATTTTATTTATTACTCACCTCCTACCTCTCCCTACGTCCATGTCTTACTTACCAGTCCATGCACAGAAACCCCTCGGTCCCATCCGTCGTGTCAACACTTGACCCCAGCTCTCTTCACGTCCTCAAACTTCCTGAGCCCTCATGCCTTTGCCCTCCCATCCGAATCCGGAAATAAGAAGTAGTCAACCAACTCAAAATCAATTAATCCGCAAAATCCAGGAAATCCATGAAAACTAAACGTGGAAATCCACTGCCAAAAACAAAACCTGGAGGAACTGTGGGTGGGATTTTCTTAAAGGATGCCACATACTAGTCTCCGGAAAATTCCTTTCTGTTAAAGGGGGCTGAAAACCTGCACGCTTCTGGACGTCGTGACGAAACTTTACCTTTGCACCAAGCGCGTATAGTTCGTCCGGTTGCCACTGGTGGGGCGTTTTTGCCCTGAAACTAGTGCTCCGCTGGGTTTCGCGGAGTAGTGTAACGTACTTTGGAATGCTCAGCGGTGGACCGCGGTGCTCCGCTGAGCTTCACGGAGTAGTGGAAAGTGCTTTGCAATGCAGAGCCGTGCACTGCGGTGATCCGCTGTGCTTCGCAGAGTAGCGGAAAGTACTTTGCAATCCTCAGCGGTGCTTTCTATTGCTCAGCGGTGCACCGCGGTGCCACGCTGAGCTTCGCGGAGTAGTGTCAATTACTTTGGAATGCTCAACGCCGCACCGCGGTGCTCCGCTGAGCTTCAGGGATTGGTGGAAAGGGCTTTGCAATGCACAGCGGTGCCCTGCGGGATTCCGCTGAGCTTCGCGGAGTAGTGAAAAGTGCTTTGCAATTCACAGTGGTCACCGCGGTGCTCCGCTGAGCTTCGCGAGGTGGTGGAAAGCGGTTTGCATTGCACAACGGCCTACCGCGGTGAATTCGCAATAAAAACCCCCCTATTTCTTGAACAGTCTTTAATTCACTTAAAATTCATCAAACTTTGCTATTTTGCAGAATAATAGTTTAGAATATAATATTTCACTTGACGTCTAAAATTTTAACCTCTGACCCAAGAAAAGGTCACCAGAGGTCAGCAATTGCTTTAAAGCTTGTGAGGTATCCCTGGAGAGCTTGGAGAGCTTATTTCATGCTGAATTCAAAAATGATATGATTTTTATTCTGAGAGTCTTCGTTTGGGAGCGCAGGGACCGTATAAGCAATGCCTACACATCGTGGTACCTTGTGTTTTTGGGCAAATGTTTTCTAAATATAACTGCATTGCCCTTTTCAAGGTTCCTTAATAATAAAGTTTCAAAAAGACAAGATGTTTGACGTTAAAAAGCTGTTGAATTTTGCAAGGAAACTTGGGGAGTTTCCAGATCACCTCATTGTCATTTTGGTGAAAGTTAGCTTTCTCTTTACTTTTTTAGATTTTGGTTCTTTTATTTACTAAAAATAAATTTGCTGTATCATGCGTTCTCCTCTCCCTCTTGTACGGATTTGTCACATTTTTGAAGAAAAATCGGCGCTATGTTTAAATTAAGACAATCGGATTTTCATCACCCGGACCAAGGAAAGTGTTAGTATAGATGATCCAAAGACACTGAGAAGGTGATTTTATTTCGGGTTGGGCTATTTCTGGACGAAAAATCGATTGTGAAGTGCAGAGTCGAGTGTCCTAGTCTCTGATTAAGGCTTAAAGAACCAAGGAGGGTCAACGGACCTGCTGAGTCAACGGACTTTGGACAGAGGAAAGCCGTGGGTGATTAATTCCTAATTTTCAAATTATTCACAGGTGTGCTCTACCTTTGTGAAAGGAATGTTGAGGAAAAACTAATGTTATGGTTAATCCTTTTTTTACGCCTCATTAACTTCCTCCCTCCCCCAGCTTAGTTAAGTATTGAGACTTTTAAAAGGTGACTTGACAAAATAGTCTTCAGCTCCTTCAAACACCTTTTCTTTAAGAATGAGGATGATGATGTGACAAATGACAAGACAGGACACACTTATACTCTACTTCAACCCTCTCTCTCTCCTCCACCAAACTCAATTTCATCCCTGTCTAAGTGTCCACTTGGAATAATCCAACTAGGATTCCATTACTCCACGGATTTCTTCACCTACGACCACCACCTGGGACAACCAACCCCCCCCCCCCCCTCTCCCATCTTCTGCTCTTTAATATATAATAATTTCTTCTGAAAATCTTTATTATCCAGGGTTAAATTAAGAGAAAGGGCTACTGGGCAGGGTCTGCATGTCAACTGAAGAAAGAAAGAGAGGGAACACACCTCCTCTGAAAGCTTTTACAAATTAGAATTAATTGCTGGCAAACATTCTTATCCTTTCTTTTCTCCTCACCTCGTTAAAAGTAGAGCCAGGTACGTTTTTTTTTTTCATGAAGAATGAAGAGGGGCATTAGTCAACCTGTCTCAGGTTGATGAGGCTCTCAACTTAACTCGCTCTCAGAGTTTTCAGTTCATTGAGAGAATTATGAGGAGCTACTACAGGGAATGGGACTACGTCCTGGATCATTTACTCTAACGGGTGATGAGTAGAAAAAGCAACAAGCATGAATCGAGGTCTAAATTTTGTAAATTAATTTTTTTTGAAAAGTACAGCTTCTCAGTACCAATAGGAACCTGTATTTTGCTAAAATCGGCTTAAAGGATCAGGGAAGTCAGAAGCCAAAATAAGATTCTTAGACGAATTTCAATGAAACTTGGATGGTAGCTAGCCTTGACCCATATCTCCATCTTTTGTAGGAGACGAAAGTGAGGCATTCACCTCAGGTGACATTTACAGGTCACCAGAGGTAAGTAACTTGACCTGGTGTTTCAGGACAAGTGATACATCAATCAACAGGGCTTAGACTCCAGATTCTAAAAATATACTGTTCTTGGCACTTCTGAGCTAAAATATGGCTGCCAGAGGTCATTAAATGTTCCGCGTAAAATTTTGCGACCTCTACCAGCCACGCTTTAAGTTAAAAGGGTCAAGTATTGTATATTTTTTAGAATCGGAAGAATAAGCCTTTTTGGCTGATTTATGCTTGTCCATGACCTTTAGTGACCCCCAAAGGTCACAAAAAGGAAATGCCAATTTCCCATCCGTACCAAAGTTGGAGGTATATGGGTCTGGCCTAGCAATTCAAGTTTGAATTCCATCGGAGCTACAATTTTGGTTTGACACGTAAAATGTAATATTTGACCCGAAAAATGTCACCAGAGGTCAACTTTAGCTTCATGGCTCATGAGATGTCCTTGAAAAGCTTATATACCCTTACAAACAATATGATAATCAGTTTCACCTCATTGTTCTAACCGTTTGCCACCGTTTCTGTCCACTGTACCCTAAAGTTCTGAAATGTGGCTGGTTTCTTGTTAGGCTTCCAGTTAGCCTATGCCGCCGATTTGCAAGCTAACATTGATGAAAAATGCGGCTTACTGAATTTCGTTCACAAAAACAAGCGTTCCTATTCCTAATATTTTTTGTTGGAGTGTATAATATTCATCACCCATTAGTTGCCTCTTCCAAAAAAAAAACATTTCTTGTTGTCTTCAGCTTAAATATAAAATGGACCATTGACCCCTCATTAACAGGCAAAGTTAATTATTTTAGGACTTTCCTGGTTTTCGAAAGTTGTCAACTCATGTCACTCTTACGAGAATCTTTACTTGATTTACAGTTGAATGAAATTTCAAAAATTAATTTTAAAAATGACAGGCGAATTTTTCACCTGAAATTCGATATATTTCGAGGTTTTACCTGTAAAATAAAGATTTAAAAGTGGAAGGAATAAGAAAAAGTCATTCCCCGGACCCCGTATATAGTTTAGGATCCTCTTCATTTTTGGAAATCTTTACGGGAAACCAACATGTAAATTTGCAAGTATCTACGGTGGGCCGGTGTAACTATAAAAAAAGAAGAAGAAAAAAGCGTCCCACCCTTTTTTACAAATTTTTGAAAATTGGAGCGGGTGGGGCAGATTTGCACGTTTATTTAACATACTGGCATGCAATACAGAAATGCTTGAGATCTCTTTTTCCTAATTTAAAAATAATTGTCTTGGAACGTTGGATTGGCATTTGAACTAAGGAGAGGCGCAGACCTCATTTGGTTTCAGGTCATCCATATCAAGAAATCTAGCTCAGTAGACGAAGGAGACGTTTTGTTCAATTTGAACTGAAGCGAGGATGAGCCATTGGACTAAATAAACGAGGGGAAGATTGAAATTTAATATTAGGTAAAAAAAGACAGTAGCAACTACGTAGTTTTTATTTACATTTGAATACCTACTGGGTTTTATTTAGTCCACATTCTTCTACTCCATAATCCTTATGTAATGTACCCAGGGTATTTAGTAACTTTTTCTAGGATTATGTATCACAAAGTTACTGCCGCGGAGTCCAACGACGCACTCTGTCACCTCAGATCACTTTCTTCCTCGGAGATGAACTCATCCATCCATTCAGTCCACTGGATTCCCTCGTAGACGGTGAGGAGGGCAAAAAGGCTTCACCACAATCACCACCGCTCCGCTTCTTTTATTTTCATTTTATTAACCTAAGGAAAACGAAGGATGAAACAGGATCTCGTTTATTGATATCCTAGATATTTCTCCTGGATTTTGGTCGGATTATATTTTGAAAAAATAAGAAAGAAATTATTTTGGTACTCTGCTACCTTTGAAAAAAAATAAAATAAAAGAGTAACGGGATACTAGTGGATGAGAGGAAGAGGTAGGAGCATCAGCAGCATGATACACATCCTCCTCAGCAGAGTGGTACGTCAAGCATGGAATTAAAATTGACTTCCAAGAGCCTCATTTGCTCTCAAATTGAAGACTACTCACTCCTCTCCTTTTGTTCTTTTCATCATTTCCCGTCCATAGCCTCCCCCGCTGACTTGCATTTAATCCTCCAGGTATTTTCCTTTATTTTCTTTTGTTTTCATCATCCTCCTTGAAAAATCCTTTTGAAATGTCGTAATTTACCTCATGTATTACGCTCTCTGTGTATACAGACGCACCGTCAGTACGGAGTACCTCACACAAGAATTATGCACCTAATTAACGTCAATCTCTTCTTATAAACTCCATAATCAAGTCTTTAAACAATTCTAGACTCCCAGGAAAACATTAGCGTTGAAAGGTACTCGCTTTTGGCGAGACTTTTTTTTTCTTTTTTTTTCTGTATAGGGTCGGTGGGGGGAAGTGTGGACGATTTTCTCTGAGAAAGTCATTCCCCGGACCCCGTATATAGTTTAGGATCCTCTTCATTTTTGGAAATCTTTACGGGAACCAACATGTAAATTTGCAAGTATCTACGGTGGGCCGGTGTAACTATAAAAAAAGAAGAAGAAAATACCTAAATTAGAATATTTCCGGCTGGAAAATATACTTTTTAATTGTACAACTTCAAACGTAGGTGCTAAAATAATTTTAAATTTCGTTTAAGCTGAAAGATGGGTTAAAAAGAGTTCCATGCGACATAAAAAGAATAGTATGTGTCATTTTTTTTTTTTTTGCAGTTTGTAGGTATTCATTTTTCTAGAATCGTCTTAACATGACATCGTTCTATTTTTTTATCAGTATCGTTATTAGAAGTGAAGAATGAGTGAGGAGGAGGTGAGGAGTGAGTGAGGAGGAGGTGAGGAGTGAGTGAGGAGAAGGTGAGAAGTGAGTGGGGGGTGAGTGAGGAGTGAAATAGGAGGAGTGGAAAACGCTAGACTCAAAACTCTTGAGAGTTTGAGTTTAAGATTTTCCACTCCTCCTCTGTCACTCCTCACCTCCTCTCACTCACCCCTCACTTCCTCCTCCCTTCCTCCTCACCTCCTCCTCACTCACTGCTCACCTCCTTCTCATCGCAATCTACTCCTCAAAAAACGTGTATGAAAAGTAAAATTCAGCCTCCTGCTGGAGTAGGAGAGATTTATGCCTCTACTGTTGTTTTGGATTTTTAGAAGAATAGCTCTTTTGGTTCTACTATCAAAATTTGGAGACTAAAATTCCTTCACCTTGATTTTTTTCTGCTAAAAAATATCTTTACCCAGCGTTGCATTATACAGCATTTACCTAGCGTTGCAACGCTAGGTAAATGCTGTATAATAATAATGCTGTATATGCGTTGCTCTGGTACGACGTACAGTTAGTTCCCATAACATTCTAATCTCCCGAAGTGAAAGTGTTTACCAAATTCAGAAATCTGATACTTATATTTTCATCAAGAAATTTTTGGTAAAAATCAATGTTTTAGAGCTCCGTGAGGAATAGAATTCAGATTTTTGGGTAAAAGTCGCTCAAAGTGAGCAGAGCTACATAGAAAATGAATTGGATTTGCTTTCTCTTTCTGGTTTTTACTGCAGCGAGTTTGATTAGAGGGAAAGTGGCGAGACGTCGTGTGCGACAAAACCATCCTAAGCCCGATCCAGAAGGTAATTTTCAAAAATGATCCGTATTTTTATTTATCTATTTCAGAAACTTAGGCCGAATTAATTATTTCATTTTTTACAAATGAATACATATAGTCGGACGGCACATGAAATTCTGTGAAAAATTGAGAGCCTTCCGCAGCATTGAGGGAGGCTACTTGATTCACGACGTTGTCTACGAAGGAACACCCGAAAATAGGGATGAGCGCAAACTGTCATTCACAGAAGCGTCTTTTTGCTGTGAAGTCCTCAGTCGAAGCTACACACTGCCTAAAGTTAACTCGAAATTTATTATGGCAATGAACAATAGTGGAGTAAACCGTGGTAAGGAGTCCAACAGAATCTGTATTTTTCTTTAATCTTCCAAGATTCCAAATTTTTAATTTCAGTTTTTTAAGGTGACTTTTGGGCAACGACCCACGAGGATTTGGCAACAGGGGAAGAATGGGCTCTGGATTGTGCGACCCTGAATGTATTTGATAAGGTTATAAGCTTTGACTTTCCTTGTCGTGAGGATTTCGCACGCAACGTGATTTGTGAAGGTAAAGAAAAGAAAACTAAAACCGTTCATCAGCTCCAGAAAATTACCGTCTTACGTTTTATAATACAGATACACAGGTTACATTTAAGAAGCCGCGGAGTAACGCATCCGTCGCCAACGGTGGAGCTGGAATTCAAGTGGCTATCGCCTTGTTCGTCTGTGCTTCCCAATATTTTTAAAAGAAATGAGATTCTCCCAAGGAAATAATAATTGGCAGAATCGAACTGATCTAAAAATCCACATTTGATTCAAAAATGCATAATAAAATTAAATGCCTCAATTCTCCACATGGAAAACGGTTCTTAACTTTTTCGATTTTAACGTTCCCAATTAAAAGAAACTTCAAAGTTAAACCACACAGATGGCTTTCACTCATGGTAAAATTAGGCCAAGCCCGATTGTATACGGCTGTTCTAGGCTCTCCTTGACTGCTATTACCTTTGTCACGGCTACCTCTCGGTTATTTTCGGTTGCTGTCGGCTAATTTTTGGGCAGTGATAGGCAAACTCGAATGCCGACTCGTATTCGAGTTCAAATTATTTCCTCAGGAATTGAATTAATAAAAAACACGACGTTGCTTCAGATCTCCCGAAATTTACCATAGAATGGGATGGTAAGGGACACCGTTATGTAAAAAAGGCCATAAAGCCTCCTTTCTATATTAAACACAAAGGAGAACGGCAAATTAACATTATATGGAAAAGCCGCCTGCTAAAATCGACCTAAAATTCATCCAATGTCGCTCAAATCTTGCAGGATGATAGCTTAAAATATTTTCTTTCGGTCGACATGCTAAATTTGACCTTTGATTTCAAAAAGGTCACTGGAGGTCAACATTAGTTTTTGGGCTTCTGAGGTGTCCCTGGAAAAATTATTTCACGCTGAATTCAAAAACCAAATGATTTTTAAATTTTCGCCAGTTTTGCGCCGATTTCACGCCAAATTTAGGCTGATTTCACGCAAACATTGCGCCGAAATCGCGCAAAGTTTAAAAATCATTTAATTTTTGAATTCAGCGTGAAATAAGTTTTTCAGGGACACCTCACAAGCCCAAAAACTCATGTTGACCTCCGGTGACCTTTCTGAGGTCAAAGGTCAAATTCCGCATGTCAACTGATAGATAGTATTTTAAACTATCACTCTGCAAAATTTGAGTGAAATCGGATGAATTTTAGGTCGATTTTAGCAGGCGGCCATTTCATAATGTTAATTTGTCGTTATCCTTTCAATTTTTTTCAAAATCGCCTCCGATCTCTTTATTTAGAATTTCGAAACAAACGATTTTTTTAAAGCGAAGGATCTTTCGAATACGAAGGAGCTCGAAAACACTTGAACCTTACATTTTGTGGCTTGAAATGCCGTAGAACTTTCATAAAATAATTTCGCGGTAAATTTTGAAACAGTGAGATCCAATGGCACCTGTCTGCGATGCTCACTCAGAAAAAAAACTACTGAGGATGACTCATCCTATAAAAAACACGCTTGAAATCGTATTTTTCTTTCGGAGGGAAAGAACTTATGAGGTTGAATCATATCGTTGATCTCAATAGTATTTTCAAAGATAGAGAGTTTATTCTAGACTCAAGAATTGGCTTATTTGGAATGAGTTGAACTTACATAGGACTTAGCCTCTTTTATACCTACTGTAACCTAATCCTCACACCAAGTGTTCACTTTTCAGGCTAACTATTAAACTTAATGTCTAACTAGGATTTCCTAAAAATCCACACCCTTCGAAGTCCAGGTTGTGAGACTGACCTCATTGACATAATTCGGGTCACTTTCCTTGGGAATGGTTGAACGGATTTTTAAACACGAAAGCTTAAATTAACCATTATAACCTCCTTTACAGAACGGAATTTCGACTCACGCAGCGTCCTTTCCTTTTCAATAGAAAATGCAATTTCAAGAGTGTTTTTTTATAGGATGACTCACCCTCAGTATTATAATACTCTAAAATCACCGCAGGGGTGAGGGGTGCTATGCTATATATCCGTCCGATGGCTATATAGTATAGCACCCCTAATTAAAAATTCGAGCACTGCGCACACGACCTGGTGCATAATGCTCGGATTTTAATTACGGTACTTTAATTACATTGGAACATGTGTTTATTGCTTGAAAATGCAGTCGTCCACAGTTGCTCGCTGCCCACAGTTACCCCCACCGACCCTACTCAAAAGAAATTTAGGAGAAAATATTTGTCTTGAGCCTGAATTACGAATTTTTAGAAAATGCATTTGAACAATGTTTTTTAAAGAAATCGATTTATATAGTTTGATCTCAAGAAATAAAAAAGCGGTATTATTTTAACGTATGCGAGTGACGTTTTTTTATTTTTATTTCATACATCTGACGTGGACAATGCCTCCGGCGCTTTAAAACGTAATGCCTTGGTGCTTGGTAGTAGAAATTAAAAAAAAAAAAAGAAGTTGGAGTGGTGATAAATCGATTAAAAAGAAAAGGAAGACAATACAGGAGTTGTCATAATATTTTACACCATGTAAAATCAAATCATCTCAAATCAGCCGAGCACGCCCCCCAATCCAGGATCCTTCTGAAATTATCACATTGTCCTCGTCTTCATCAGAAGCCCAGCCCAAAACTTTTATTCGTGAGGAATGAGATTACGGAAGGGTGAAGATAGGACTCCAATTTAATTCAGATGATGATGAATATCCCGAGATGAAAATTTTTTAATTGGTTCTCTCCTCAATCCAGTTGAATAATAATAATAAGAGAGGAATAATAAAGTAATTAAATCCTTGGGAGCCCTCAAATCTCTTCACAAATCAAGTGAGTATAAAAGGAAGCCGAGAAGGTGTTGAAATAAAATTGCAACCTGATTAACAGTAACAATAGTGTAAAAAGAGTGTAAAATTATTCTATAGTAAGGTAGTAATCACAGCAGGTGCGCGGGCGGGGGGAGTTATTTTATAATTTTTCTGCAATTTCATTTCCTCATCCTCTAAATCCATTATTCTTTTCTCCATCTGTCACCACTACCACCACCGCCATCAAACAGAAGGTCCACTAGCACCCCACCCCCCACACACCTGTAGGTGATTAATTCCTAATTTCTTATCTTCTCTAGATGGACAATTGGTAATTTTTTTTTTTTTGAGGGATTTCGGATTTTGGGTCTCCTACTGAGGTACAAGCGTGAAGATCCGAGAGGTGGATCTTCCTTTTGTTAACTCAAATGACATGTTTTGTAGGAGCTGGACATTGGAATGATGGGTTTGGGTCTCTGTCTGTCAAATTCAGAAGGATTTTTATTGTTATAGCTCGAAGCTCCCACCCCCTCCTCTTTTTTTTCGGACTTATTCATTCATCCGAGAAGAATAGAAGTCATTATCACCCTCTCTCCTGGAAAGAAAGCAAATAGGGAACCTCACTTTGTCAATGTTGACACTCAAGACAGGACGAGGATGGACGTGTTTCATCCTACTCTACTCCTTTATTCTCAACTAACTACCCCAACATCAAAAACCCTCAATTAACAACAATTTTGACACCGTACACATATTTTTTCTTCAAAATCAACTTATTTTCTGAAGCCCGAATATTAAGATTTTGAATATTTTATTTTTATTTTTGCGAGTTTTATGGTCATGGTCCATCGGCATGTTTCCCAAATGCCTGGAATTCAACTTAGAAACTGGTTTTGTTTTATTTTCCGGAAAAAAAGTTTTGAATTTTTGGTTCGAAATTGTTTTGTATATATACTCTTTTTTTCTAGTTCTTTTTCTCCAAAAATCTTGCTGTAATATTTTTTCTTTATTTTCTTTTTGTTTTATTTTTTTCGAAAATTCCCTCATTTTTTTTCTAATTTGTTTTTGCAAACCGCTGTCTTTTTCTAAATTTATGTATGAGCTTTTTTTGCAAAACTTTCTTTCATGAATTTTTTTTTTAATTTTTTTTTTTTTTTTTTTGCAATTGGATTATTTTCTGCCAAATCTTAAACTTAAACAGATTTTTCTTGAAAGTATTTTTTCCTCCAAATCTTTCTACGTATTACTTTTTCAATTTTTTTTAGATCTGTTTTTCAAATTTTTCAGAAATTTGTTTCCTTCCAACTCTTTTTTTCAAAAACTTTTATTTTCAACATAGGTGTTTTTTTAGATTTTTGTTTGAAACAGATTCAACAAAACAAGAATTGGACGCAACGCATTTCTACTCTGGGGAAAGTGCGAAATTTTTGAATATTCGTCTGGGACGAAGGAAGAGGCAAAAATAAAATGATTTCTCACATTTATCCTTGCACAGCGGCAAAAAAAAAAGTTACGCTGTTAATACGACTTCTCGTTACGATTACGACACTGGGATGTTGACCGCGCTTGCTCCGTCCTGCTATTTTTATTATTATGATTTTTTTCTTTTTGTGAAATTTAAAAGAAAAATCTACACGATTTCATAAAAATGCGAAGCAGTGGATTTACTGATATTCTTATCCCCATGGGTCTCTTCCCCGAGTTTTCTCCTTAGCTCCTGTCACCCCCCTTCCTTTTCTCCCCCCCCCCCCCCTAATCCCTGTTGATGTTGACACGTATCTGACAAATATACTTCTCACCAGCTTCTCCCTTTATTTGACCATAAGAGCATTTTCTCCTAATAACTCCCATTATTCCACAACATAATTCCTTCGTTGAGTTCTTTCCACTCCATTATCCTCATACAAAGTCACCATTCTTCTCACCTTTTCCTCAACAAAAATCCTTCAGACAACCGACAATGATCACGAATCACAACCACATCGTCTCTCGATCAAAAATATTTCAAAACTTCATAAAACCTGTTTCACTACTTTGGAGTTCTTCTCCAAACCTCAGTCCAGCAGCAGAAGAAAATCATCAATCCGCTGCTTCTGAACAAGAAATAACTAATTTTCAAATAAAAAAAACTCAAGGAAGTAAAATCTGGCTTACGAAAAAATCTCAAATTTATACAGCTTGCTGGCACTTCCTTTGACACTGAATTTTAATCAAATTTCCCTGCGCTTACGCTCACAAGGCTCGAAATTTTTTTTATCGGCGATTTATATTTAACATTTTAAAAGAGAAACCGCGAAACGGGAAAAGCATCGGCGGAAGCGGCGCAAAATTCTGAAAGAAATTAATAAATTGAAAAAGAAAATTTACAAACGCGGAAAATTGGAATTTAAAAAATCAACAACAAAAAAAATCGAACATAAAAAAATGAGCAATGATTTCTGAAATTCCTTGGGGACAGTAGGAAATTTTTTGAAAAAAAAATTGTGAAGAGGATGCGCCTGCGCAAGCCACCATCCTATTTAATCAAATTTCCCTGCGCTTACGCTCACAAGGCTCGAAATTTTTTTTATCGGCGATTTATATTTAACATTTTAAAAGAGAAACCGCGAAACGGGAAAAGCGTCGGCGGAAGCGGCGCAAAATTCTGAAAGAAATTAATAAATTAAAAAAGAAAATTTGCAACGGCGGAAAATTGGAATTTAAAAAATCAACAACAAAAAAATCGAACATAAAAAAAATGGAGCAGTGATTTCTGAAATTCCTTGGGGACAGTAGGAAATTTTTTGAAAAAAAAATTGTGAAGAGGATGCGCCTGCGCAAGCCACCATCCTGACGCCTCGTTAGATCTCTAAAGCGGATTAAGATGAGAAGTTCCATTAAATAGACAGGAGGATGCATCAACAGAGGATTAGGCAGGAGGGACTTGGGGAGATTATTTTTATTTTATTCTACTTTTTTTTTTCTTTTTTTGAAAAAGAAGAAGAGGAATAATAGAGTGAAGATGGTGAAGAAAGATGAGCTAGAAAAAAAAAAGATGAAGAGTGTTTTTCGGATTTATCTCTGGACTGGAGGAGAGATCGAGAGGAAAAGCGTAAAGTAAAAAGCCTCTGCTTCTTCGACTCGAGACTCGACTTTTATTTCATTGATTAAGAGGAGGAGGGACTCTCCCTTTTCTTGTCTGATTCCTCAATGCTGAAAGTGTCAATCCCAATGACTGATACTTTTGATGCATTATTATTTTCTCATCTCCATTAATTTCCTACTACTCAACTTTTGAATCCAAAGCAGGGAGGGGGGGGGGGGGGGGGGGGGG
>JABASM010000726.1:0-19355 GCA_019776545.1 Brachystomella parvula
CCATGTACACCCGGTTTGACATTTAATACTTGAGTTAACGCTCGCGCTATTCCATACGTCCGCGTTGTCGCGGTTTATTTATTGCTTAAATTTCCAGGTCAAACTCTCCTTAAAAACAGCTCAGTTTTGATTGTTGGAGTGGGAGGGCTCGGCTGCCCTGCTGCAATGTATATTGCCTCATCAGGAGTGGGTAATTTGCTCTAGATTTCGGCTTTATGCTTTCAGTTTAATTTATCCCCATGATTTGTTAAAAATGAATTAGGGAAAATCGGACTGGTAGATTATGATACAGTAGAGCTAACAAATCTCCATCGCCAAGTAATTCATGGAGAGCACACGCTAAACATTCCGAAAGTAGATTCGGCTACTCAGTTTATAAAAACGTAAGGAAAAAAATCTGGATAAATTTTGATTGAGTTGTCGCAATTTAAAAAGCCATATAATTCATGGGCCGATTTATTTTAGGTTGAATTCCAGCGTCGCTGTGAAGGGATTCAAAGAAGGCTTTACGACGGAAAATGCGTTGAGAATAGTGGAGGAATTTGACGTAGTTTTAGATTGCACGGATAACGCTGCAACCCGGTACCTGCTCAACGACGCTTGTATCCTTAAGAAGAAGCCCTTAGTTTCTGGAAGGTCAGCTTAAGTCGACTATACACTTCCTAATTTGTTTTCTTTGGTGTGAGCTGAAATGATTGTATATTTTCAGCGCCTTGAGGTTTGAAGGCCAGTTGACGATTTACAACTACAATGGTGGACCCTGTTATCGATGCCTCTTCCCCGTCCCACCGCCCCCTGAATTTGTGACTAACTGTTCTGATGGGGGAGTCGTCGGGCACGGTGAGTCCTGGCTGGATAATTTTAAAGAGGAAATGTCTTGTAATTTCGTTTTTACCATCAAGTTCCTGGTATTATTGGGACGTTGCAAGCTCTAGAAGCTTTCAAGATTATCTGTGGTATTGGTCCTTCGTACATCGGGAAATTATTACTATTTGATGGCCTAGTTGGAAAATTCACAGAAATCAAACTGCGTGGTAAGCAAGAGAAATGTGCTGTATGTGGGACATCTCCAACCATTACTCAACTTTTGGATGACTATGCATTCGTTTGTGGAAGCAGTTACGACGATAAGGTAAATATAAATGTCTGTGCTGGGCCGGTATGATGCGGTTTACTGAACCTTGATGAATTCAAGGAAAAAGGGATATCGCTGCTTGGAGAGAGTGACCGAGTAACCCCTATGGAGTACAAGGAACTCAACAGTTCTCCACACTTGTTAATTGACGTAAGGGGTGGGCAGGAGTTTCAGTTCTGTTCTCTTCCTACAACTAGCCTCAACCTTCCTTATGCTGACCTAGAGGTTAAGGGAACTCAGCTTCTCCAGCAACACATCAAATCCCATCACATCGAGAAATACCCAAATTATCCAGGTGAATTTCAATATTTTAATGTATATAAATTCTAATACTACGAATTATTATAGCTCATTAACATTGAGTGAGTTCTTACACCCTTAATTTTATCATAATAGTGTTCGTCATCTGTCGAAGAGGGAATGATTCTCAACGAGCCGTTCACTTACTCAAGGATAAGTTGTCACAATTTTCACTTTCGTTCAAGGATATCAAGGGAGGTCTTCACGGATGGACCAAAGAAGTTGATCCCGACTTTCCGATTTACTAAAACTAATTTTTACCAGTGGTATGATGTAACTTTTGAATTTAGAAATATTAAACATTTAAGTCGCGTCAAGTTTCGAGTCAACTAGCAAAGAAACCTCAGCTAAAGCAGAGAACATTATTACAACACCATGCCTGAAAAAATCTACTAAGTGCTCCCTGACTCACCAGCAGCTATCTACCAGGGTCCTTAACATGCACAGTTGTCACCTCCACGTGCATTTCGAGCATCGTTGCTTATAGTGATGTGATCAGGGAACTCATTGTAGACATCAACTTCCGTTTCCTGGGCTAGGGCATTTTTTGCAATTGTATGGAAAGCCTGCTCGACATTAATTCCTTCTTTTGCACTGGTCTCAAAATATGGCATATTATTTTTGCTCTGGGCCCATTGTTGAGCTCGTTTCGTCTGGACCTGAGGAGAGATAACTTTAAATTTTAGTATGCTTATGTACGCCACACGTCAAGCTGTCTGTCAATCTATATGGACTTACCGCACGATTCTCCACGTCCACTTTATTCCCAACGACAACAAATGGGAAATTTTCAGGGTCTCTAGGTGAGGCCTGGATTAAAAATTCATCCCTCCAACTATCTAACGATTTGAATGAGCTTGGTGCTGACACGTCGTATACTAGTACGCAACAATCCGCCCCACGGTAAAAGGCCACGCCTAGAGACTGGAAACGTTCCTGCCCAGCCGTATCCCAGATCTAAAAACAAAGAAATCCTCGTATTAACTGTTTCTAAAATACCCCCAGTAGTGACGTTGAAAAGTAATATACTTATGTGGTACAAGTAAAAGTACTGTAGAAAGTTACCTGCATTGTTACGAGCCTATCATCGACCATGACCTCCTTGGTAAGAAAATCAGCTCCGATCGTAGCCTTATATTGATTCGAGAATTTCTTGTTGACGTACTGATTCATGAGCGAGGTCTTCCCAACCCCAGAGTCCCCAAGGATAATGACCTTCAGAAGTACTTTCTTACGAGTTGACATTTTGAACTGTGGTAGTGGATTTTAAAAATGGATGAAGCGAGCTGACTAGATACAAAATAAATCAATAACAATCAGTTTCAGAGTTTAACAACATCATTCTATAAAAATAACAATGGGGTTAGACTGCACGCAGTTAAAACATGATAAATCTATCTTGGAGAACATAGTAATAGGAACGATGAGGAATAAATAAAATAAAACCACCCACCTGAGGATACTTTGAACTGCACTAGACCCGGACGACGGAGGATGGGATGATGACTAAACGAGTAATCCAGTTATGAGTATCTGCTATGAATAATGAGGCTATGAATGAGGAGAGACGATGCAAGGACTGATGACTGATTTTCGAACTCTGCGATGAGTCCACGATGAGAATTGAAGACAGGAAAAAGCAAAACAAGACAAAGGGAACAGTTGTAGTTGTTTTGTTCCAAGCACTTTCAGTCGCAATTCTTTAGGGTTGTGACAAAAGGCACCAGCACCAGCACCAGCACCGGCATATAGCCTTTTTTGCAATGTTGCCAACGTAGAATTAGCCGGTGCTGGTGGTGCCTGGTGGTGGTACGAATGAGTCCACGATGAGAATTGAAGACAGGAAAAAGCAAAACAAGACAAAGGGAACAGTTGTAGTTGTTTTGTTCCAAGCACTTTCAGTCGCAATTCTTTATGGACGGACGGAATTAGCCAATCACGTGAGCCCACCCCGCCCGGGAACAAGAAAAGAAAGAAAATCTTCTTTTGTTGACCTTTCATTGTTGAATTCAATTATTATATATACTACTAATTCATTGTTACTTCTTCGTACCTCTTCGTTCAGTATTTTTTAACGCTGGTCGACGTCCAAGTAAAGATCAAGTGGCCTAGGTTTTCTTAACGGTGCTGTACTCTTTATTAGGGGTAGAAATGGATTCTGGTCTCAGTAAGTTCCCGAATTGTGAAGTGGATTCACTGGTGAAAATAAAAAATGTAAGCGTAGGGCAATAAATCCAAATCTTTTTGTTCTCTCATTGTCAACTGAGCCTCTTCTTGTTTTTGTAGAGGAAGTCTGGAAGGGAAGGTCAAGCAGCACGACTATGAAAAGCTTCTGGAAAATCCCATTTGGCAGTACTCTGGATTCCTTGGGCATGGAGCCTGTTCTGACCTGGTCGTTGTCTTGCAAGTATTTGCAGATGGCAAAGCGATATCATTACCTGTGTCTACATCCTACAAATCATTTGCTACGAGATGGAAGTAAGTTGGTAAAAGGTTGAACGGCTTTCTAAAGGATTAATTATTGCTAACTTTTTTTCTTAAATACAGCTGGAACGAATGGGTTTATCTTCCAATCAGGTTTAGTGACTTGCCTCAAAATGCTCAATTCTGCATAACTGTATTTGATTGTGGTGGTCCATCGGATTTCATTCCTGTTGGGGGGAGCACGATATCCGTTTTTGGAAAACAGGGGTTCTTTCGCCAAGTAAGCCTAGGGGCGTTGTGGAATTAGTTTGGACAAGTGATAAGGGTGGATAACTTTATCTGTTTTGGATAGGGTATGCTGGATTTAAGGGTATGGCCAGGACAGGTTGCAGATCCTGGAGTTCCTTCGGCAACACCAGGGAAAGGGTCAAAAGACAGTAACATGTATCGTCTGAATAAGGTATCATCCTCTGAGTTACTTAATTTGATGTGAAACCAATTTTTGATTGGTTTCATCAGATGGCAAAGAAACACAGGATGGGAAAATTATCAAAACTGGATTGGTTGGACCGGCTTGCCTTTTCGGAAATCGAAACTATTTGTGAGAGAGAAAAACGGGAGTCAGACATGATGTTTTTAAATGTTGAGTTCCCCGTTGCTGAATATGGAGGAAATCAAGTAAAAGTCATTTCGCAAGGGCAGGTTCTCAGTGATTGCACTTCAAATTTTTTTTTACAGTTTGCTATTGCATATTCAGAAAAACTAAGTCGTGATATGGTTGGAATCGGGAACAAAAATTCAGATTTTGCTATTCAGGATTCAAAATGGCTTCCTGATCATGAAATTCTTCTTGTGAGAAAATCCCTTGAAATCCCAAATTGGATGTATGTTCTGATGTAAAGCTTTATTTCAGGACAATCTTGTGGAAACAAAGCATCATACACTCTCCCGTGTTGAAACTGGGTTTTCGGACGCCGAGCTCAAACCAAACGCTTCTACCAGAGACCAACTTAACGCAATAGTCAATTATCCCCCAACGAAATCGCTTTCCGCCGAAGAACAGGATTTGATATGGAAATTTCGGTACTATCTGAGGTCAAACAAGAAGGTTAGTATAGTGGCTCATCTTACCCCTGGAAAATTGCGATTTTTCGATTGGTTTAATTTTGTAGGCATTGGCAAAATTCTTGAAATGCGTCAAGTGGGCCATCGCTGGAGAAGAGAAACTGGCACTGGAGCTATTAGCTAACTGGGCTCCAATGGACGTGCAAGATGCGCTAGAACTTCTTGGTCCACAGTTCACTCACTCCGCTGTCAGGAAATACGCTGTGGCGAGATTAAAACAAGCTCCAGATGACGTGAGCCCCCGTTAATTTAATTTTCTAAAGCGGTTTTCCGGACCTTGATTTTTTTTCTCTGTTGCAGGACTTACTTCTTTACTTACTACAACTAGTACAAGCCTTGAAGTATGAAAACTTTGAGAAAATTAGTCAAGAGGTCGATCATATGAGTTTTCACGAGCACAAAGATAGCCTCAGTTGCTCCTCGTCCGACAGCAATCCCCACATCCGTGATGATATGTCCAGGTCAAGGTCGGAGAGCGACTTGGCGAGTACGCTTGGGGTTAAGGAGACCTTACCCTCTAAAACACGGAATGCATCTTTCAAATACTCTGGGGAGTTTGGAACTTCTGCTGAAGAGAACGTTGATTTGGCTAGTTTCCTTATAGACAGAGCCTGTGAAAACACAACACTGGCCAATTACTTTTATTGGTAAGATTTTTGATTCGTTCTAGATTATACTCTGTTTCACGTTTTTCCTATATGCTTAGGTATTTGTTCATTGAATGTGAAGATCATGAAATCGGGGTCAAACAAGAATCTCACATCAGAGATATGTATGGAAATGTGATGAAACGTTTTATCAAAGTAAGCGAAATGTGAGACCTGTGTTGTCTAAGATGGAGACAACAACAGCTTATTTTTTTTCAGTGCTTGAAACGCGGAAAGGCTGATTGGCAGCATCGACGAGATCTACTATCACGGCAGCAGAAGCTCATTACAAAAGTGGTCGATATTGTGAAAACAGTAGCTAAGGAAAACGTGAATCGCCCCAAGAAGATAGAGAAATTGCAATCCCTCCTCGCCGAAACAGACGTGCTCAAAATGAACTTAACAAAGTTCGAGCCACTACCTTTCCCGCTTGACCCTTCCATATCAATCCAAGGCGTCCTGGCGAAAGAGTAAGCCTTTAAAATTCATTGCCAAAATACAAGACGATTTAAGTTATTAATTTTGCTCAGGGCGACCCTCTTCAAATCGAGTCAAATGCCCTGCAAGTTAGTGTTCAGTACAACTGAGTCCGAACCTTACACAGCTATTTTCAAGCATGGGGATGACCTCCGACAAGATCAGTTAGTTCTCCAGATCATCACACTCATGGACAAGTTGCTACGGAAGGAAAATCTGGATTTAAGGCTAACACCTTACCGGGGTAATAATCCTCAAACATAGTTTTCTTGAGATTGTCATAATACTAACCTCCATTTTCTCTTGTTTTTAATTTATAGTCCTTGCGACCAGCACAACACATGGTATGAAAAAAAAATTCGAGTAATTTTTATTTCTTGCATAAATTAAACATTCTGAATAATGTAGGGTTCGTTCAGTTCATTCCTTCCACAACCGTGGCGGATGTACTTGCATCTGAGGGTACCATTCAAAATTTCTTCAGGAAGCACAGACCAGCGGAAAACGCATGGAACGGCATTCAATCTGCCGTTATGGACACTTACGTAAAAAGCTGCGGTAAGACAACTCGAAATCCTGCCCATCATAGAGATTTAATTTAACTCTCCTGCAGCTGGCTACTGCGTAATTACATACTTGCTTGGGGTGGGTGATCGACACTTGGACAACCTCCTGCTGACAACAGATGGAAAGCTGTTCCACATTGACTTCGGCTATATCCTTGGGAGAGATCCAAAGCCTATGCCTCCTCCCATGAAATTGAGCAAAGAAATGGTGGAAGCAATGGGAGGGATCAGTTCTGAATACTACCAAGAATTTCGAAAACTATGCTACACGGCGTTTCTCCATTTGCGAAGGTAATAAGCAAAACAAAATCAAGCCATCTTGAAATGGTTTCTGTCATTTCCAATTAATATTCCAACAGACACGCCAACCTGATTTTAAATTTGTTCTCACTGATGGTGGGTGCCTCCGTCCCTGACATTGCTCTTGAGCCGGATAAAACAGTTAAGAAGGTTCTCGACAAGTTTAACTTGGATCTCAATGACGAAGCTGCCGTAAAGTACATGCAAGAAGTAATTGATGTTTCCGTAACGGCAGTAATGCCAGCTCTGTTAGAGCAAATGCATAAGTTTACACAAATGCTGAGAAAATAAGAATAAAATGAAGTCCATCAATACTGGAGATTGTCACCTGAGACTGAGTCGGATCCGTTGCCTCCAAAGGGATCACGGGGTTTTGCCGGCTGTCAAATTACTGAAAGTCGCATAATCAGCCTCCGATGACCTGTGAGCCTGTGGCAGAGTTCTCTGGCCTCCCCTTGTCATCCTTGACTTCTACCCAAAAATATTTGACATGACAGTTCCTCATTCTCCTGGCCCTCCTGCGCTGTCAGATGTTTTCTGTTTTTTTTTTTTTTTTTTTTCACGTAAAGTTTCATTCATTCTGTCAGCTGCTGCTTGGCTGCTGCGTTGCGTACTGTACGTGCGAGGCAATCTGAATCCCGTTTTTCTTTTTGCGATGAAAAAATCAAAATACAAATACTAGTAGATAAAAACAAAAGTTTTGGATATTTTCATTGTTTTTGATTTAAAGCAAGTGTCACTTCGTACTTGACAAGGCTGTAAATCAGGTTTTCCCGTGTTGCTAGTCTATTACTTCCGGTCTGAAGAAGGAAAATGTCAATCGAGGACACGGAGGATTGGTCTGTGGATGACCTTCGTTCCAGCCACGAATGTGACGAGCACTGGATGCTGCGACGTGAGTTCATTCTTCGGAACAAGGACAAGTTCCCACGGCTTCGACTTCTTTCGCTGTCACAAGTATTTTGCAACATGGAATTCCTGGGATGCAAGTACGTTTGATATAACACTGCCAACATGGTAATTAGCCAAAAAAGTAATGATTTTGATTTTTGTTGTAGGTATCCAGCGGAAACGATGACCCTCGTCAATGAAATGTCGGAGGGAATAGTTGACGAGTATCGAAAGAAGCAAAGCGGGCGCTTGCAGCGGACTTTCATCAAAGCCTCTGCAGCAGCAGAAGCAAAGAGCAAAGGCAAATAATAAACTTTTGAAAAATTTTCAAAATTTCTGTTCCCTGATTCTCTATTCTACTTGCATATTGTTGCTCGAAGAACGTACAAATCACTCTGTTCTTTTACTACTAAATAAGCAATCCCTCGTTTTCATAATGTTGTCAATTTAGAAATAAAAATTCTTTGTGCAAGTGAATCGTGAATCAAGGCAGGAACTACTTTTTTTATTTTATTGTAATACTGTTTAGCTTGTAACTTATAATGATTTTTGAATCGCAGGTTCTTCTCATGACAAATCCGTGATTAAGAATGTAAGGATCAGCCCAGTACGCTTGAATAGTTCTCGTCGGAACATAGCCAGTTCATCCCGTGCGTCTTTGAGCTCTTCTCCATTTCTGTCACTTCGATACTCATTTAGCAGGGTGGATCTCAATGGCCTCGTTCTGATTGAGCAACTGTTCCTGAAAGATGACACGCTTGCTCAGCTGATCCACCGCAGCTGTCAGATGTCAGGAAAGGATTATTCGTATATCTATGAAGCTCCCAAAGAAGCTCCAGTCTCGTAAGCTCATAACGTCATAACTGGTCTTTAAATTGATCTTACTTGACCTAAATGGCCCTATTTTAGATACTGTTGCAAATTCCAACTGGGACATTTCACAGCAACAGGGTCAGCTTCTACCAAAGAACTGTCCAAACATGCTGCTGCAGAGGCTGCAGTTACAAAGCTCAGGAAAGTTTGCCACACTATTCAGGTAAATGAAGTTAAAAACCTAAATCAGAATTAAATCACTAGTAAGCGTACGTGTTTCTTCTCCTTAGATCAAATCTCACGTCGTTACCTGTAATGGAGTTGGTCTTAAGGAACTGAAAGGCACTGAAAATGAAACTAATTTGCTCAATGATGAAAGCAATGTGGGGAGCAAATTGCTTCGCCTAATGGGATGGACTGGAGGTGGACTTGGAAAAAATGAAACCGGAATTCCAACTCCAATTGAGTAAGACTTAATGCTGGCACAAGTATGGTTTTTTACAGTAAATCTCAATTTTCATAATTTATTGTCTCTAGCACCTCAGCCGCGATTGGCAGAAGTCGCCTAGCCGGATTGGGAGCCTCATTCACGAAGGACGGGAAGGAAACTTTTACTGTTAAGGAGGTAGAGCAATTTCTGACAAAAGAATTTCAGGATCAGTCATCCCACAACAAGGAAATTGTATTTTCATCGGAATTCTCCAAGGAGGAGCGTGGACTCATTCATAGGTAATTAAAAACTACTGGATTTTCTTTTCCATGAGTAATCTACTGTTACTTTTCAAGGACGGCTCATCGACTTCATCTCAAAAGCAAGAGTTATGGGAAGGAAACGGCTCGAAGCTTGGTCATTTCCCAGAAAGTTACCTTGCCTGCCCTTCTGCAACAAATTATCAATGATGGCGGAGAAAATGACAAATACCGCGTAGTACCTCCTACTCTTCACGAGATATGATTCTTCTTGAGGAAATAAGTTGAGAAGATACGACAGAAATAATTAATTTATTATGGGTTCTGTAATGAGGCTGGTGCTCCAATTGTGGGAATCTGTTCTATATGCGTCTAATCAAAACAGTATTTTGTATTTCCTTATTTTACTATTTATTTACGCTTAGCCCAGACTTCTGTACCTTGTAGTAGCATTTATAAATCGCTGTCGACCTTTATTCCCTGACATGGCTTCAATCCTGGAAGCTACCCTTGATTTAGTTTAGCAGAGATGAGAGGGTGGGAAGCGCGACACGCGATTCGCTATTCAAAACAAATTCACACTCACTCAAAAATCAGCTGATTCTGGTGTTTATTTGTTTTGCCCTAGATCATTTTGTTTCAACTCTAGAGACACTGACCACTTTTATTTTAATGTGGCACGTCACATCCAGTACGTCAGTATAACAGTGTTCAGAATTTGTCCATGACAATTTTGGAAGCGTCAGCCGTGACATCGCTGTCCTAGGCCCTTCAATGTTCTGGACTTGGAATTCGGTCTTACCTTATTACTAGTTACTAGATAAATTAAGGAAGAATATCAACGAATTCTCTGCTCCGTACAATTATGGCAACAAATCTGTCGAAATTGCTGATAACGGCAGTTGCAGGTGGTCTTGGCGTGACCTTTGGAACCTGTTTGTTGTCGGAAAACGATAATTTAATCAGTTCTTCCGGTCCAGTGCGCTTCGGCAGGGCTGCCTTCACTGTAATTCCTAATTTATACTTTTTTACATCATTCAGTTGGATTCACATTTTTTTTTATTTTTGACAGATGGGAAGCATCTTTGCGGATTATAAATTCTCACTTTATTACAAAAAGCTTCCAGATGACCCAGCGACTCAAGAATTACTTTGGTCCCAGGTAACCCAAATTAAGAAACGGGGAGGATCTTGAAGAATATATTATGGAACCAGATATTAATTTGATGATATGTAGGCACATCGCCGCTCAGCTTTAAAACTACTGGAGTTGTGTCAAAGGAATAAGGGTGTCTTTGTTAAAGTGGGACAGCACATAGGAGCCATGGATTACTTACTCCCACCAGAATATACGGAGACATTACGAATTTTGCACAACCAAGCACCGTCATCTTCTACAGCCGATGTCCGGAGAGTACTCAAGGAAGATCTAAAACAAGACGTTAGCTCGATTTGATATCCCAACCATGTCGAGAAAACCAGATAATTAGTGCCTGCTTGTTGTTTTCTGTGTAGGCTGACGAACTATTCGCGGAATTCTCTGATGAACCACTCGGGACTGCTTCACTTGCTCAAGTTTATAAAGCTACCCTAAAGCAAACTGGAGAAGTTGTAGCTGTCAAGGTTCAGCATCTCAACGTCCGTGCCCACTCCTTCGTTGACATTAAGACAATGGAGATGCTGGTATACACCGCAGCTTGGCTTTTTCCTGATTTTAAACTACTGTGGTTAGCGGAGGAAATGAAGAAAAACTTGCCGCAAGAGCTGGATTTTTTAAGAGAAGGGCGAAACGGTGAAAAAATGAGTGAAATTATGAAAGGGTACAAATGGCTAAAGGTAAGTTTTTGATTTCCGTGGTTTTGTAGTGCCATTAATCATTAATGTTTGTTTTCAAAATAGATTCCTAAGATTTATTGGGACCTTAGTACCCACCGAGTCCTCGTGATGGAATTCTGCGATGGTGGTCTTGTGAATGACTTAAAATACATGGATCATCACAAAATATCTGCCAGAGAAGTAGGAACAAAGTTGGGGAACTTATTTTCGGAAATGATCTTCATCCATGGTAATCTTCATTGTGATCCGCATCCTGGTAATATTCTTGTACGAAAAAATAAGTCGGGAAATCTGGAGCTGGTTCTTTTGGATCACGGCCTATATACAGTATGCCTTTTTTTTTCTCCCATTTATCTCAATGCTGCACTAATCGCTTTCCTATTTTGAATATTGCAGATGCTACCAGATGATCTGCGTTACAACTACTCTAAGCTCTGGCTCAGTATTTTAAGTTCGAATGTTGATGGGATCAAAGAGTCTAGCAAGGCTCTAGGGGTTGAAAATCTCTATGGAATATTTACCGCCATGATTACAGCCAGATCTTGGGAGTCAATTTCTAGTCCCGAAGGAATCGCTAAGAAAAAGCTAACTTCAAAAGAAGTACGTTTTCTGCAAGTTTATGTCAACATTATAAATGCGTAATCCATTTTTTGCAGACTGAAGAAATCAAAAAGAAAATCAGTCAATACGTGGTGCAGATTTCTGAGGTCCTTGACCGGATCCCGCGACCGATGATCATGATAATGAAAACAAATGATTTACTCAGAGGTGTGGAACATGCTTTAAAAACGCAAAAAACGTAAGCTGATCGGCTATGGTAGACCTAATACTAATGCTCATTTGCTCAATTTTGCTAAATAATATTTTTCTCTTTTTCTTTCTTTGAATTTAGAATGATTTCATTCACAACGATGTCAAAGTTTTGTGTCCGTTCTGTGTATGCAGAACAAATTAAACATTGTACAACTGAGTTTTGCCGGTTCAAACTCAACGTGATGAAACACTGGACTATATTTAAAATACGCCTATACGAAATGTATCTCTGGGTTAACTATGTTGTCCAGCAGACTGTTGGCTACGAAGAAGATGAATGGGCTTGATCCGTGCATTTATTAATTGTTATAGCTTTATTATGGCTTTATTATAAGAAAGCCGAAATGCTGGAGTTTATATTGCGAATTTCGCCTAGTAAAAAAAGAAGCAGAGAAATATTTTCTTGAGTTTTGTCGAGTCCCACGGTCCTGTCTTTTCTTTCAGTTGCAGAGTTTTGTATATACCATTATTCATTATTGGAGCCACACATTTTTGTTTGAGCACACCTGAGTCACTGAATCCAAGTTCAGGGGGCTTGTGCAAGTAAGGAATCACGCCAATCATCCATGGCTAGGGCCGACTTACTATTGCTCAGGGATTGATTGCTTGATTGATTGAAATTAGATGTTAATGCTGGGATTTGAATTTTGAAGTGCAGAACTTACTCCGATTTCCTTTGAGAAAGCAACCTCCACATCCCGCATCACGTCCTTAAAATGTCCTTTGCGATGGGCTTCCGTAAACGTAGGGGTAGTAGAAAAAAGAAGATTTCTGGAAAATAGCTTTAGAGTAGCTCAAGTAAACGTGGTGCCGGCTATTACATTTAGAACTTTCTCTTTAAGAATCTACTCTTAAATCCCACTTTCACCTCCCATTTCATTCCCTCCGATTTCCACATTTCCAAATGTTGCTACTGCCGCAGTAGTTACCTAAATGACTGTAGTCTCATTATCTGGGTGAATACTTCGGCAATTCCATTTAAATTCCTGCTCAAACCAATTGTGTCATTCGAGAGAAAAAAGAAACGGGCCCAATATTTTGACCCCAAGAAAACGCACAAAACGTTTAAAGAAAAAATGTCATTCGATACATTCCCGAGATTCTCCCACTCACTCATTCTCACCGCCCTTTTAATTCCTTGATGGAGGGCAAGCGTATAACCATCGTTGGAAATCTGATTTTTAGACGCGGTGGAATCTATTCAATTAATTTTATTGGCACATTCCTTCTTCTCTCGAATGACACAATCAGCGTTTACCAGAGTTCCCAGTATTTTTTCCCTTGCCTTTTGTAACAAAGTAATTTCACTGACTTTTCTCATAAGAACTGAAATGGGCTTAAGTTTTTAAAATAATTCCTTTTCTGAGGACCACGAATCAGCTAGACCTTAATCAGTTTTGAAACTTTAATAATATTTATTGATCATTCTTGAGAGGACTTATTATTTTTAACTAACTGATGGAATGAAACTTGGAATGTTATAGAAAGATCATAACAATAGAATTTTTTTTAAAGAAATCACATCAAGGACCATCGCTCAGTACCAACCCTCTATTGAGTTGGAAAGAGCATTTGCCTGGCGTTGGGAAATGAGTGAGTGAAAGTTAAGAGAAAGGAAATGAAACTGGGGAGTTGGGAATGGGACTGTGGCGTATGGGATAATGAAGTCCCAGGCCACAGGACAGGTGAAGTCTATAACTAATCTAGCAATGATATTTTGACTCAAGTTAACAGTAGAATTGTATCGCTCCGACGAAAATGGGACCCGATCCAATTAAATTTTTTTTCCGTGGAAAAAAACTGATTCCGGATTATGGTCGCGAAGTCATGAGTATCCGCCTGAGAATAAAAATGACGCTTTCACTTCATTCGCTGAACTGGAAGAGGGAGAACTTACAGAAAACAGAATGACTTATCAAAGAATATTGTCGGAATAATGAGAATGCCGTGTTTTCCTGGGAAGATTTGCGCGGTTTCAACATGCGTGTGGTGTTTCAGTAAAATTTAACTGGATCTAGTCACTTTTCCTTCCGGCCGCTACAATTGTTTTTGCTATAATTTCCGTTGTCCAAAGAGTTTAGATGCGATCAAGTTCTTTAATCCTAGCTAGTACCAGCTGCTTTTCTTAATTCTTTGTGTGTCCTTCATAACAGTATCTCCGAGCGTGAGAATGTAGATGTGGACTGAAACGCATACAAAAGACTTGCAAGGGTAGTGATTATGATGAATTGGCAGTATTCTCCGGAAGCTGAAGAGGAATTTGAAGCATCTGGAAAAACGAAGATAACAAAGGAAAATATTATTATTTTTGCTAAGAATAAAATACTGCCGCTGCACTTCCTTCTGTCGCTGTCGCGCTCACATACTTATTGAAATTTTCCATTTGGTGGAGCTAAGGGAAGGGTTCTTGGAAGTGATCCCAAGTAAAAGCTGGAGAAAGTTTAATGGCGTGTGACATTTGATTGCTCAAATCAACCTTGGACCATTTCCTTGGACCATAACAATAAATCAAAATCTTTAAAAAAAATTCAACTACGCCGAAAAATTGGTCACTTGTCAATAAGAATATTTATTCCAGCGAACGAACGGTGCAGCAAAATCGCTTCGGCGGCGACGATAAGGCCATATATAAAGGTTCTGATGGCTCGACCTTGCAATTCTCAAGGAAATCACTCACCTCGTTTTCCTGGGCTCAATGTTGATTTCCCTTCATGCAGAGATCTCTCGTAATAATTTTCTAGGACCACCTCCTCATTTGTCCTCCAATAGAAAAGGGTTCTTGGAAGTGATCCCAAGTAAAAGTTGGAGAAAGTTTAATGGCGTGTGACATTTGATTGCTCAAATGAACCTTGGACCATTTCCTTGGACCATAACAATAAATCAAAATCTTTTAAAAAAATCCAACTGCGCCGAAAAATTGGTCACTTGTCAATAAGAATATTTAATTTTCTTTTTCAGCGAACGAACGACACGAAAACCGCTTATCGTGGAGGCGATAAGGCGTCAGAAAAGGTTCTGATAGCTCGATCTCGCAGTTCACAAGGAAATCACTCACCTCGTTTTCCTGGGCTCAATGTTGATTTCCCTTCATGCAGAGATCTCTCGTAATAATTTTCTAGGACCACCTCCTCATTTGTCCTCCAATAGAAATCTCCAATTTTTGCCATGCACTTAATTTTCAGCATTCTATTGACGAAATGATGTTTGCGAATCTAAAAAATTGAGAATAAAGTTTCAATTGTGATTTTGATGTATTTTCAATCTTGCAAATTCAATTAGCTGAACTGTAGTTTGGAAGTAGGGTTTTAGGCTTGGTAGAAAGCCAACAGCATTTGGGAGAAAACTCTTTTTTTCTATTTTGCTACCATGAGCAAGATCGGTTCGGAAAGCCCAGTGAATTGGAATTCCCTTTACTCGAAAAAGATCAGGTTGGCTGAAAAGCCTAATGAAATTATTGCCCAAGATGGATCTGTCCTCACTGGAATTGGTCAGCGAGAACACCAAGTATAAAAGTCCTGGTGAAAACTTTTAATTCAAGTCTCTCTTTCTTGCTCTTGGCTTAGTTGGGTATGGCTTCTTGACTCCTTGGCGTGTCATATTCCCGACCTGAGGACTTATAAACCTCCTGAACTCAATTCAATTTGTAAACACTGAATCGAATTTCCACGTATTTGATTGGTGGAAACATCACGAATGCTTTCTTTTTGAGCTTAGTGATTTCGAAAAATGTTTTCTATTCTTTCATTCAGCTCAATTCGATGGAAGTCGAAGTAAGGGAGAAATAAAACGGTGGTTCCTTTTCAGACCAATTAAGAAAATCAAAAGCAAAAATTACTCACCTTAAACTGGAGCCCCAGAACGGACGTTTGAAGAAGGTTATCGTCGTGTATAATGTTATGGTACCTCCGCAACGTTTCTTCCGGCGCCTAAAATAGAATAGAAATGATCTGATTGACCTTACAATTAATTAAAATTAAAGCAGAGTATCTTACCTGATTACCATTAATTTGCCATGATAAATTAGCTGCTGGACGAGCACGAGTGGATGTACAATTAACGAAAATCACGTCCCCGGCTGTGTACCTTGTCCTCCCACCGTCAATGTGAGGACCGTCGTCTGGTAAATCTGTGAGACAAAAAACGGTATCGTAAGAATAATTCAAAATCAAATAATAGAAACGGTATCAGCTATTAAATCCTGCTTCGCTCTTTTCTCCCAATTTCCTTCAACTGCTATTACCGAAATACGAAACTCGAGCATGATTCCCTGAACTGGTAAACAAATTGTTAGAGCCATAAAAGCAGGTGCGAAAATATTGAAGTGAAAAATCATTGATTGATTCAAAGGAGTAAAGCCTGCCGTCGCAACTGCCGCAGCACCTGAATCTCTTTAAAGGCTTCTAAAAAATCAGAAACAATCCTAGGAGCACCTGGGGTCAACTTAATTTATCCCCGTCTATTTTCTCCAACCACATCAAACCCTGCATTGGAATTTTGGAGAAGAGTCTCAAGGGATTGGAGCTGCTTGACGTGACTTACATATGGGAAATCCGACAGTCCACAGCGACAGAGCCTTTCTAGTCTCTAAACTCGCTTTTTATTTATTTCTATTTTTCGGCTCTAACAGGGGATGGAGTTGAAAAAATTGATTGGAATTGAACTTTATATCCTTTTTCACCACAACAGAAACGGAGGAATCTGGACGAGTGGAGATCACGAGGGACTTTCATTCAGAAAGCAAGTGAAAGACCCTTCTTTCCCCATTTGGCCAAACCAGCCCCAAATTGACAAGTTGCTCGTCCCCTGTGATTGCAGCTCCATTAATTTCAACAAGATTAAGTTTAAAATATTCATGGAGGGGCGGGTAGGAGGCTTTCCAGGAAAATCAACTAAGAATCTAAGAACAACTTTTTTCCTTGATCTAATTTACAAGGGGCACTCCCCCTCTTAAAGGTTCTTAAAACTTAAAACAATTCTCATTTTGTCCATGAATAATTTGGGACAAGGATAATCTTCTCATTGAGAAGAGGAGAAAGGAAAGCTTCCCATTTAATGGGAAGGAGTCAGTCGTTGAGAAAGGACTAAAAATATGAGTTGGGTGGATCAAGGCGACGGGCCGAGAAAGGTCCTACTCAGCGAACCGAGAAATAAATCGGACTGGAAAGAATGGAATGGAGTTTGAAGGTAAATTCTTTACAGCAATAGCTCTTCGCCTAAGAGGAAAAGTTGAGACAAGCGAACTAATTGCAGTAAAGTGTGTACTTTCTCCCGTTGTCTCTCATCGACTCGATTTCTCCCTGGGGTAAAGAACTTTCTCTCTCCCCTTGGTTTCGATAGCAAGGCCTGGAAGGACTCACTTCCTCCGCATTAGGATTGGGAGAGATGCTTCGAATAACTTCCGCCTAGTGAAAGTGAAATGAATGACAGTTCTGTTCTGTCTGGAGGACAGATTTCTATCCTCACCACAGTCCAATAGCCATATTTATAATCAAACTCTCTTGGGTCCAGGTATGGCTCTTTCATTCCTCCAAACTTTTCTAGCCGCGAGCAGGTCTGCAGCAGAGGCTCATGCCACTCAGGGTTTCCGTCTGTCACAAACATCATTCCTAACAGCTCTAATGTTTTTCTGCTTGGTTTTGCTTGTCCAGAATCGGACTGGGGAGGGGAAGGGGTTATTGTGCTTTCTTTAGATTGACGACTGATAGTGGACAATGTTGTTCCATGGAAATGGGTCTAATGAGATATATCGTTCTTGCCCTCAACCCCTCAATTGGACTGAGGAGGGGAAGGGGTTATTGTGCTTTCTTTAGATTGACGACTGATAGTGGACAATGTTGTTCCATGGAAATGGGTCTAATGAGTAGGATGAGTTACGGAAACTAATGAAATGATTGGTTATCAGCTTTATCGCCATTTTCTTCTCCTCCGGTAGGCTTGACTTGTCCCTCCTCTTAAGTTAGAAATAAATGGGGCAATTTAATTAAGGAAGTTTGAGTCCCTCCTTGGATTGCTTGGCAAGACAGAAGCCTCGAGTCAGTAATCAATTAGAAAGAATGAGAAAAGAATTTCTTCTTTACTTTCATTTATGGTCTTCTGCAAGAGAAAAGACGAATGGAGGACATTGGACACTGGGAACAGATGGTCCACTAAAATTACAAGCATACTCAAAATTCTTTTTTTTTCATCTAAGCCTCTCCCCCATTCAGATTTCTCCTAATGAGATCTTAAGCAAAGGCTACACTCCTTTCTCCTTTCTTCACCGATGATCCTTCTTAAGATCTTAGCTCGTCAGCTTTTTCTGTAATNTCTTCCCCGATGATCCTTCTTAAGATCTTAGCTCGTCAGCTTTTTCTGTAATAAAGCAGGACGGAAAGAAATAAATCCTGTCATCCTCGGTAAATCAAGGAGGGAGAAAGAGGATCTTGAGGACTGATCGGGCAACTCACTCCTTCGTAAAAGACTCTCTGACCAAAAGGACACCATCCACTTCACTAGCTTTCCCCGACGAAGAGTGGTGTCGATACGGAAGTTAAAAGAGGTGGTCGCCTCGTCGTAAATCTCTAAATTACGGGCGTCAAACGACGCCATCATCTTACTCATCTCCCTCTCGCTCCCTCCCATCACCACAGTTGAAAATAGCCTTTGGAAACCGATACCCTAAAACCACAGGATTCCAAGGCAGCTTTTTTCCGCTTCTCGGTTTAAGGAAATCTTTAACGCCGAATTTTCTTCTACAAATCAATGGTCTCGTTAGCTGCAGCTATGAACTGAAAGGTTTTTTAGAAAAACAGAAAGAATCCTTTTTCGTGGGGAAACTTGGTGAGCATTTAGGGTAAAGCGTTATGGGGATAAATTATTTTAATGGGTGCGGATGGGGCTAGAATGTTATTCACATGTTCCAGAGTGTATAAAATCAGTGGTTTTATTGATCAAAGCCTTTTAAATGGAATAGGACTTTAAATCTGCACTGTTCAGCAAAATCTGCGTAAAATGAAGAGAGCATAGACCACACTACTTACTTTTACTTTTGCCTTGGTTTAAATAAATAAACGCCATCACTAACCGAGAGGGATACTTCCTACAAATTTTGTTCTACAGCTTATTAAGAACTACTAAAGTCTGTGTTGGAAGCAGTGTGAGAATGCGGGAACCCTACTCAGTTTTTGCGTATAACAGCAGCGAGCATAAGATTTCTGGGCTTTTTTACTTCAGCTCATGATTTGGCTTATGGCGACTCCATGTTGCAACAAGTTGGCCACTGCACAAGAGCGGATTTCATTTCCGCTCTCCAAAAAAGCCTTCAGAGGCACTCTCAAGAGCCGAAACGCAAGAGGTCCT
>JABASM010000727.1:0-19351 GCA_019776545.1 Brachystomella parvula
GAAGTTGCGCCAGTTGGACAGCTAAAAAAGCGACATTAAACAAAAAGGGGTCCGCTTATTAGGGAGGTGCGGTTAATTGGAAGGGTGCGTTTATTCCAATTTTACGGTAAGTTTCCTTTGCCTGAACTGATTCTTATTTTTTCCCAACTTACGAAGCGTTCTAGTAGTCACCTTATTGTTATTCATATAAACAAAGGCAACATATAACTCACTTATCACTTTCCTAATATTTTCCTACTCTTTACTGCTTTAACTATCTGCATGGAACACATTACATTAGTGCTATTTTTAGTAGGTTTTCCTTGCTTCAAAATAACTGGGTGTCGATGAAAAGCAATCGGAGTTAGTATTAAGTTTCTCAAGTACTTTACAAAAGTTTTGCTTCTTTCTTTTAAATTCTCGTTAAAAATGCAGCGATTGTGCCTTGTTTTGTGCGGACTATTGGTGATCCTAAACCAAATTCAAGCTAGAGGGCCGTTGAGGACACCAAACAGTAAGATCTGATTTGCCTTCGAAGATAACGCAAGAAAAGATGGTATAAAACGGGAAATTTTTCTTCAAAAATCGAAAGTCTGTGGGACGAATATATAGTAGAGTGCCCAAAAATTGCAGACTCAAACGAATTTGCGGACAAACGGGGCCCGCCTACGAATCGCTTTCGATACCTTAGACGTGGGCTTTCAGTTTCTGAAGAAGAAAATATTTCCGTCTATCATCTTTTCGGAAAGTTTGAAATATACAATTAAAAATGATATTTTTTTTACGCAGCACCTTGTGTCAGCAGTTGCGATGAGTGTGTGAATAAATGCAAGCCCGGTAAGGCCGCCTGTACGCAGATTCCGAATTCCGATGAAATAGAGTGTGCTTGCGCCAGTCAAAATCGACAAAATATTTCTTATTGGTAAGCTACTGTAAGCAAGTTATTTTCTTAATTTCAGTGTTTAATTTTTTCGTAAACCAAATTATCCCATGTTTCGTTGCTAGCTCTAGCGGAGGAACTAACGGAGGAGCTATGGGACTTCATGTGCACCATTTTCTGTGTATGGCGTTTTTAACATCCGCGGTTCTGGCAATTTTCTTTCACCAATAACCGTCTATTGAATGTAATGAGTAGTCGAACTTTATCGGTACTATTGTGTCCCGCTGTTTAAGGTTATGAGATAGAACTAAAGTAAAGTAAACTTTGAAATAGTGTGTTTCATAGCAATCAACAGCAGACAAGAGACAAGAAATTCAAACGGAGTATGCTGTCAAATAAATGTGTGCTGTACTGGTTTTTTTTAAATGCTAATAAAAGATGCACCAGTTTATTTTTTTTTTTTTTCGAGATGATGGCAGTCGGAGGATGCTGGACCAGATGATACAGTATGTTAAGAAAAAACTTTGCACTATTCAAAATACGAAAATCTCTGTCAAAATTTATTCTCTAGAGCGATTTTCGTGAAACTTTGCAGAATCCTAGATTAGTATCTGGTGCGACCCCCAGAATAACCTAACATGGATTGGACTCTCTTTAGACAAGATCCAGCCATTTCTCCCAGTAGGTCCGAAGGAGGTCCACTTTTGCTGTTACACCACCCCATTATTTGATCCTTAGTCATGGGTTACAGTGAAGCAGTTGGATGATTCGTCATAAATAGGCCAAAAGTTTCTTATCAGGTTTAAATCCGGGCTCTTTTCTAGCGTTTTACACCTCCTCGCAGCACTCGTAGTTCTAGCGTCAGAGGCTTCATTGACCCTGCAACGGAGGAACCGTCGCCATTTTGTTAAGAAATTTTTTTATTTTTATTCGAAAAGATCCAATTATCGAAGAGCTTGAAGTACAAACCCAGTAGCAATCAAGAACTACTCGCGGATCAAATTATAAGGGAAAGATCCAGGGACGATTCCGAGAAGTTTGGTTCCTGCGGGTTTTCCCTGCCAAAACACCCCATCCCTCGTGAATTGGAAATCAAGGTGTCTTTTTATGTGTTAGAGCTAGACCGCGTGAGTTGCCCTGACACCTTTATTTGGGTAGAATTAGGGAATTTCACCCGCTTAAACGCAGCTGATTATGTCACCCCCGATTTTCTAATAATGTAGATTGATGATTACCCACACCGTGTAACACCGAATTTTGAGCTCAGAATTTGTCACAACGAAGCTTGACCTTTGACCTCATTATGACTATGGCTGATATAGGTTGAGCGAAACCGAATTTATCGAATCAACCCGTGCGCAGAGGAGAGTGTAAAGTTTTTTTCTTAACATACTGTAAGAGGTGCCTCCCGACTAGGGTACTAGGAAGTCCGGGGGTGATTTTCCTGATCCTCCGAATCGTATCGCATGTCGTATACACTGATAAAAATAAGGTATATAGGGTGGGTGCACGCGGTTTTCCGAGATCCTGAAATCGTAAAATGTGGTTGAAAAAGCCGGGGCAGGAAAATAGATGTAAAATTCCTCACAAAATTTATCCAGTTTTAAGGCATTATAAGCTTCGTTATTTGCCTGTAAAACAAAAATGGTCATCAGCCGTGAAAGCCCGAAACTTGACGAGGGTTCAGGGAGTTTAAAAGTCAAAAATGACTTGGAAATTATATATGAGCCTGTTGCAGTAACATGCAGAAAAAGAATTTGTAAGAGTAAATCAGTATCCAAATTTACCTTGCAACAAAAATTTGATAAAATATAAGATTTATTTGTCAAAGAGATACGGAAAGCTTATCTACTCTGGCTTTTAAACGAATAATTTGTATGAACGAAAGTTCGGATGCTATTTTTCCATAGCAGAGTTTAACACGCTGCGGAGATTGAGTCTATAGTGAAAAACAAGATAGCGATTGGAACAATCCCTTATTTGATAAAAATCAGCGCAATGTTTTTTTAAAGATAATATATTATATGTATAATGTGTAATAATTTCTGAGGCTTTTCTAAACGTATGCCACAAAGGAAAAACGCTGAGTCAGAAAAAGGACTGTCTTTTTGATATTAGCAGGTGTTGCGTCCCAAAACATAATCATAAAACTAGCACAACACAGAGAAAGGTTTCACAGTGAAGGCTTCTCTAAGCCAATGACTTCTTTCATACTATCGCGTACTTCACCAAAAATCAGTCCGCGTCGCCCCTCCACTTGCAGGCGTGAATTAATAATATCTTTCGAGCTGTGTGATAAGTTCAAAGTCAAATATTGCAGCAACGGATGGTTCTTCACTATGGTGTAAAGCTCGGTCTGGGATACTACTTCACCCTGTTAAAGAAAAATAAAGTAAAAAAAAATTCATTCTGTCTGCTTATGTTCCTTGGTAAATCTTGACTTACATAACCAGCATTCCAAAACTTAAGCATCCGAAGTGACGGGAGTATGAAGCTGTTACAGAAAGATTTGGTTGAAATAGCCCTGCACTGGAAAATCTGAAGCTCCTCCAGAACTATAGGCAAAAAAAAACAAGTTTTATTTTAGGAACGGAAAATCTTTTTATTACGTCGCACGTACACTCAAGATTTTGAATTCCGGGTTTCTGAATGACGGAAGCCTTAGTGACACTCCGGCAGTGGGAAAAGGCTAAGAGGCGGAGATGTGGAACTTCTTGGGAAATTTTTACCAAAACCTCATCATCAAGCACATTTCGACAGCAGAGTAGATTTAATGAGCGCAGGTTACGGAAAGAGTCGATGCAGTTCTTAATTCCTGTTTTCTCGAGTTCGAGGTTGCTAGGTCTCACCGCAGTACCACAAATCGCGATGTGCTTCACATGTGCTTAAAACAGAAAAAAAATAAAAATTATAAACGTGATTAGCTTCTACAAGTCACACCCCCTCCCCCCGTGCCAGTTGTAACGAAAACGAAAAAGAGGAAGTGAATCGACCGGCACTAAGAAAATGAAAAGTTCATTTCACGAAAAACAAATAAATTAGTATCAGATCGGAGTAGCTTACGCGGAAGGTGCCTGAGAATAGCAGCAACTCCAGTGGTAACTTGCCATTGCGGGATAATGATGTTCTCAAGAGTGAGAAACTGAATCCGGATATCTTCCAATGCTAAACCTCCTTCCAGGAAACTCCAATCAATTTCCAGCCTCTGATGGGCAAGCGGCATAAAGTTCTCCTTCTGGAAGTACAGGTGAAGTTTCCTCAAGAGTGGGATAACCAGCCTCGTCCCATCCAGCACATCGATTCCTCCTCCCCTCGCTGGCAGAGGATGCCGAGTAGGTCGTGTTGTCAACCTCATAGAGTCGCTGAAGACAAGACTCTCCAGTTTTGGTTGAGACTGGAAAAACTGAGCGATTAGTCTCCTCTGCTCCACATCTCCGCCAGCTACGAGTCTCTTTAACTCTGGAAAAATGACTGTATGGAGTCCCCCACTACCCCAAAGCTCCGAATCCAACACAAGTTCTTCGATGCTATGCTTTTGGTACTTGAGAAGAGCGACGAAAGCTTCTCTTTGACTCAAATCCATTACGATGTCATGAAGCTTAAAGGTCTTGAGCCTCACGAACGCGTATATATCTTTGAGGTGACTGAGGTTCACTTCAAGTTGATAAGTGGGCTGCCGACCAATGTCCACGATACGATTTCTCTTGCCCATAAAATTCTGACGGCATGTTAAATTGAGTTCTGTAAGCCTCTTCAGATATTCCTGGAAATAAAAAATAAAACAATAAAACTTAAGAGTTATAAATAAGAACAATGTTCATCAAAAACAAGAAAAAACAAGAGTAACAATACAGTAACTACTGAATCTAGGTAATACTCTACAAGGTAGCATAGTTATTCTAGGGATACTTGGGAATGGGTGGTAATTTTTTCGAAGCCTACACTACCAGCCAGTATTTAACCATTTTTCCGTGAAAAGCTCCCCATATGACTCAATTTTAACATGGACATGGGGCTTTACAGAAAAACAGGATGAATCCACACTTCCAAAAAATCATGAAGCTTTGAAACGGATCATGGCAGGATCGATGAGGTCAGCTGATTGTCCTTTGCTGACCTCTAAATGTCACAGAAGGGTCAAAGGGAAGGGGGGATTTCCGTCATTCTTTTCTGAGGGTGAGTTATGAAACATGGCGCTATCTGAAATAACGTAAATTCTTATTTATTTCCTTTTACCTAATTTCTATAAATGCCGTATTTCTGTAAGTGCCAGAACTCAAATGTAAGGCTGCGGTAGTAAATAACTTAAAGGTTATGCTTTAATTCCGAAGTTATCAAAAAGAAAAAAAAAAGAAGTTTTCAAAACTCTTGTAGAATATAAAAACTTTGCATGTGAAGCACATTTCTGAGGATTAAAAATTCTAGACATGTAACACCACCTGATACGTTTACCGTTTTCCAGGCGCCCAAGGACGGACAGAAGGTCATCTTGGGATATCGCGTACACACGCAATGGTCCATGAATAATATGGCCACAAAGTAGTAAATGCTGCTGCAGCTAAACAAGGAAACAGATTACTTACCTTGACCCTTGAACGGAAGAAATGCCTTAAGTTTCGATTGAGGAGCTTTATATCTAATTTCAGTATTTTGACCGGGACAGCAAGGACGACCCGTGAGATAGTGTAACCGGAACTGGAGCACAATTCTTGGTCGAGCCGACGTGGTAGGCTCGAGTTCCAACTAGCGACCTCTCCGAAACTGTTTGGAAATCCAAAGTCTTTCCCTTTGAAAGTGGGAAGTCCAAAGAGTTCCAAATCAACGACTTTTTTGAGAAGATGAAAAACCGTAGTCAGACGCTCTTCGTTCTTGCCACTCCAGCCGTCCACGTCCATCATACACTTCGTCCAGGAAATTGAGGTGCGCTCCAATTCTTCAAACTTTTTCCCAGGCGATAACATGAGACAGAGACGAGAAGTGAAGTCAGGATCCCTTCTGATACCACTAAATAGCATGGATCCAGCCAGGGAGAGCTGAAGTACATCACGAACGGGTAATTGGGCTATAATCTCTGAAAGAATCTAGGACAAAGTAAAGAATTCATTTGTGAATGACTATATGAAGAAAACACTACTAACATGACGAAAAGGCTATAGGTCTAGGGTCTACCCTCTCTGTTATTATAGTGGGTATAATGAAAAGAAAGAAAGCAGTACTTACAATGTGATTACCCAATACTTCTGAAGTTAGATTAACACCAGCCTCTCCCTTGGAATTACTTTCATTGCCAGGAACTAAATCCATTTCCATTTGGGGTGAAAGAGCTAAGCTGAGATTCTGTATCCTTAATTGGCTTGCAACTTGATTACGCTGTACAAGGTTACCGACACGTATTATAATTTTCCATGCTCCTTTCTACTAACTCGGTCAGGTCTGTGCGGACAACTCTAAGAATAATTCTTTAAATTAGCAATGACACTCTCAGCTGATTTATATTTCTAAACAACAGCTGCAGTGAAATTAATTGGTTTTCCTGAGAGAAAGCAAATGTCTTTTCTCGTGCCGCCTTTTTCTTGACGCCGCGTTCGACTTAGCCGGCAAGGAGAAACCTGGAAGCCCTATACTGGCAGTCAGTCGCTAACACTGCGTGGCAATTGGTCGAGTAGTAACGCTATCCAGTGTCTTTATTCAAAAGTTTTGAGCGAGAGGTTTTGCAGGAAAACAAAGAAACTAAAACTTTGGCTCTGAAAATTTCACTACTTTGCTGTAAACTCCATTAGCAATAGGAGTTGACTCATTTCCTTATTAACATGGCCCTCAGGAGTTTCCTAGTGGAGTAAGCGTTATTTTAAGCTGGTGATGATATTCGGTTAGTTTGCGTGTTTCCTATTAAAATTTTTGATCACGCAATTACTCTGAATAATTCCTTTTTTTTTTTTTTGAACTGCAGCTAATAATTGAAGCAGTTAATTACAGAGGGTGGTCCAAGATTTTTGAATAACTTTTGTTTCAGCGCTGACTCTCTAGGGAGTGGTCCAATCTTCTTGAAATTTTTACAGGTTTTCTCTAAGACTCTTCCAGTTAGGCTCAATTTTTTATCTTAGCCTTTTTCGCATTTTTGTCGCTAAGAAAATTGCTCGAACGCAAAGCACTTCTCCGGAGCTTTTCCAGAGAGTGTTAGATATTTTTCAAGCACCAAATTTTAAGTGCTTTAACATTTTGTCCGAAATTAGGGTTGGTTACTCGAAAAGCACTGTTAAGCATATGAGATTTTTTACTTGAACCCGATTGGGGAAGTTTTTGGTAAAATAAGGCTGGAATTTTAAGCGTCTCTCAGAAGCTTACTCACAGAGGATTTCCTTCTATTTTCTCTTCCACGAATAACTCTTAAGGAATTCAACAGATTTTTTTGAAATTTGACCTAGCTGCCTAAAGAGTTTTCTTAGTTGGGATTAGATCTTGATTTCGTTCACTTTTCACTGAGAAAAGTGCTGAAGCGCGTAATTGCTTGTCAAACTTTCAAGTTTTTTGGAGTTGACATGTTGCTAAGCGGTAAGGCGGCCAAAAAATGTCAGGTAAAAAAATTAAGTGAAACCGGGAGATCCCTAGAGTAACCCGTTAAAATTTCGTAAGGATCGCTTGAAGCGCTTAGGAGCAACACGTAATCAAATATAAGAAGAACGAAAGTGTGAATGGAAAAGCTCCGCAAAAGTGCTTTGCGTTCGAGCAATTTTCTCAGCGACAAAAAGGCGAAAAAGGTTAAGGTAAAAAATCGAGCCTAACTGGAAGAGTCTTACAAAATACCTGTAAAAATTTCAAAAAGATCGGACGACTCCCTAGGCAGTTAGCGCTGAAACAAATGTTATTCAAAAATCTTGGACCACCCAGAACAAGAAAAGACTAACAGACTGCGTCTAAATTGGAACAACATTATTAGGAAAGTTAGAAAGTAAGCGAAGTATGCATGAAAATTTTCATTTTCTTGCTTTAAAAGCCAACAACCTTTTCTGCACATTACGAAAACTACAGAAATATTCGTGCATATCCTGCTTATTTTAAAAAATTTCTAAACTTTGTTCGGAATTAGTCGCACTGCTCCGGATTAGAAGACATAACGGTATTGTTAAGTTAAGTTTATTGCGCTTCGTATGCGTAAAAACCTTCAGAATGAAAGAATTTTGAATCCTAACGCTTTGGCTAAAAGCTTTCAAAATCATGTTGATTTCTAAGGAGTTTTCCAACCGAGTTTAACTTGAGTTATTCTTAGATTTATTTCTTTTTGCCCTAATACTTCTTTTTTTATCTGAAGACTGAAATTTCCCATTTTCTCCCGTGAAAGTAAAATAAACAAGAATGAATTGATAAGGAAAGTATAAACAGATGCCGAGTGTGAAGTGATTTGCAAACTTTTTTTTTGAAAAATTCCTTCAGCACTTCGTATGCCCGAAACACCGAAACTGCATAAGACCTTAAAAGTGAGTTGAGTCAAGGATTTATACCCGTTTAGTCTTTGAAGGCTTGGATTCTGCGATTTTAATTTCTCCACCTTCTTGCGGGGTTAATTTATAATTTCTGGAAACAGTTTTAATTGAATTAGTTTCACTAAAGTATTCCAATGGGATTTTCAAGGCAAATGTTCCTAGTAATGATTCTACCTGCTTCAATATATCTGTAAGTAAAAATTCGCTTGAATTTACTTTAATCAAAAACTGTTTTCAGTCGCCGTTACTGCTAATAAAAATTTTGAAATAATAGGAATCCGTTTGAAAGCAATAGCGAAGATCGGCGGACTCCAAGAAATTAAAAATTCGCCTATCCCTAAAGTTAATTGCTGAGTTTTTTTTTCCGAAATTTCAATCTTTAGCTGACTAACCTGTTGTAACAAGGTCAAATGGACTCAAATTTTAAAAAGTGAACTTCGGTAATGAAATCCAAGTCAAAAACAAAAGAGGTGGTGGATGGATTTGTTTGCTCGAGCTAGCGGCATTACGCATTATGATTTCATGGCAATTTGATTTTACCATAGATTAAAACCAGCAGACGCCAAAGGATCCCAAAGAAGAAAAGATAATCGAAGCGGACTTCCATTTCTAAGTGGTGAGAATTTTGGCAGCGAGTCTGATGAGGATACTGGAAGTTTCCGAGTTGCAGATCCCACACCTACGAAAATCCCAGGAATAAGAGAAAAATATTTCCCCGTTAAACTTAAGTTACCTGAGGGGTATAACCGGCATGAAATTCCAAAACACTCTAGTAAGCAAATCCGGACGTTTCCCGCTCAATTTTAATCCTCTGTTAACTGTTCCAATAATTGGATTCACAGCCGGGCGTCCGATGGAAGTTTTCATACAGCTGAACATGCGAAAAATTTTGAATCTTGAAGAAGTTGAAGAGGTGAGACCTGGATGCATTCCAGCCACTGCATGTCCTTGCATGAATCTGCATGCTAGTCGTACAAATAATTTTAAAATTTTAATTTTAAACATCCGAATAGGGCAAGCTTGATATTGCAGTTTTTTAACATATCGGCTTTGCAAACGTTTGGAAAACTGAAATGGAGATTCGGATTAAAAACCCGAATTCTCGACTCTAATTGGCTCTCGGGCTTTGCTGAATTTTACAAGAACCGCTAACTGAAAAGGCATGTATTTAAAACTGCAAAGTTGGAAAGAAAAAACTCTTTCTTAAAAGTTTTTCGTTTTCTAGAGCATCAAAATGGATCTGGAGATGCGTGTTCTTTGGACTGATTACATCATCCGTGACCATATGAATTTGCAAAAAGAAAAAGCCGGTCTTCCAAAACTATCCTTCAGTGATCTCACACCCGAGATGAAGAAAAATATGACCCGTACACTCAATGACCCGCATATGCTAGAATCAATTTGGAAACCAAATATTTTCTTTGGTATTCACCAGTTTTTTTTTAAATTAAAAATGTTACTATTTATTTGTTACGATTATTTGTGATGATTTTGGATTTCAGGTAATTTGGTAAAGATTTCAAAGCCTTATGCAATGTCAAAATCTGTAACACTCAAGCTTATCCCTGACATTGGTGCATTTGAGTACCTTTCTCGCCTAACCGTGACAACAGACTGTCCAATGGACTTCCACTACTATCCAGCAGACACGCAAAGATGCTTCTTAGTGCTCCGGGATTTTTCATACACGAAAAATCACTTAACTTTAACATGGTATAAAACAGGAGTTTGGCTCCATGAGCTCGAAGTTTCAAGCTTCGATGTTAAAGTTGGACAGCTGCGCCGCTACTCAAAACTTGAAGATGATGAAGGTGAAAAAATCCTTATTTTTAAAATCTATCACTTTTATTTATTTTTTAAACTAATTAGACCCGCTCTCAGAAAAATTTGATGTATTTTCATTCCGGCTTAAACTCCGGAGAAGGCTGAGCTATCATTTGGTTCAGACGTTTTTACCCAGGTAAAACTTGGACTTAGACTGTAAAAACTTACTGCAAAAAACATGGTCTGTTCTTAATTGCTTAATTCCAGCACTTTTTACATTGTAATCACCTGCCTCTGCTTTCTCCTACCACCAAGATTTGTAGAAGCTCGTATTGGGATTGCAATGACGACACTTCTCACTCTCACTGCCATGTTTGCTTCTGTACGAGAGAGCACACCTGTTGTTAGCTACGTTAAGGCATTGGACATATGGATGGTGGGATGCATTATGTTTGTTTTCTTAGCTCTCCTCGTGTTTACACTTATCACTTGGTAAAGTTCAAGAATTCGCCGCGCTAACCTCTGATTAAAGGAATCATTTCTAATGTATAATTTCAGGCTACGAAGCCGAAAAGAAGAATTTGAAAGCCTGCATCCCAGGAAAATGGTAAGTTCCTTTGTTTGTTACGGTGCCATAGCGATATTCAATTTAAGTCGAGTCCAGCCTGAGGAGTACGGGCCATTTCGTTTAAGGAGTCCCCCATTCCGTTACGTTACGGGAAAGCTATATTCAGCATCCCTGTACCCTAGAACTTTTTTAAATGAAATGTTTCCATTGACTTCTAGAGGTCACCAGTAGTCAACCGGCTGACCAGGTTCACACATTACTGCGAAAGCTTTACGAACACAAAAATGCACAGTTTTCGCAATGCATTGTTCGAAGGGCGTACTATAAGCTGCATCACCACCCGCATTTGAGAAAAAATATTCTTGAGGTTTATTTTTAAAAGTGCAGTCGTCCTAAGAAAAAAAAAATTAGAAATGGAGAACTGATTCCGCAAAAATTAGAGTGCACGAATGGGAACAGCCGCGCATTAAGGTAGAAAATTTTTGAGTCTTAACTTCTGAATTTTAATTTTTAATTTTTAATTTTTTAGTTAAATTGAGTCTTAATTTTTGAGCTTGATTCTAATTTTTAAGTAAGTATTTTTCAAGCGGTTAAATTATATAAGGATAAAGGGTAAAGAATAAAGGAGAGGTTAATTTGAATACCCAAAGGACCAAACCCAAAGAAGCTTGGTAGTTATAGCAAAAATAAAATTTAAGAAAAAAAAGATTGTTCAGAATTAATGAGATTATTGAAAATTTTGCCTCGCTAACGTGGCTATCTTCGACTTCTGAGGCTAGCGGTAAGCCTACGTTTGACCTAACGCGCCATGAGCTAATTGCTTAAAGTTATTAGGGATGAATCAGAAGAGTGTTCACATATCACTCCGCTATACGGTAAAATTAACAAATTCTGTCATTTCAAAATTTTTGCTGTAATGCTGTGAAATGTTTGAAATCAGTTCAAGAGCATGAGGTTTTAAAACGCCACTACTTAAAAACGTTGTGCAGAAAAAAATTAAATTAAAAAAAAAAGGAAATAAAATTAAACAATCTTTGCAAGCCTGACTATTAGAGATGACGTCCGACTGGAATGCAAACTAATACGCTTAAAGCGTCTTTATTTCGAATAAGGCGTGTACCCTACCCCTACCTTGGATTAAACTAAGGTGGTCTCTCCATTTATTTGGCTCAAAAAATTGGAACAAGCTTTGGAAGGCTGAAACTTGGCATAATTAAAGAAGAGTAAGCCTGCAGTTTTTGGTTGAAAAGCCATCTATCTAACCCGTCTAGTTTCAAAGGCAATTGTTAGTAGTGCACCCCTTTATAATTGTTAGGACAGTGTAGTTATTACGCTTTGAATTTTGAATCATAAAGTTATAGTTTTTTTTTATAATTCTACCTACAGAGTGGAGATCGGAGTGTGGGGAACACACGGCTGGACGGAGTACTGGAACCGAAATTTCGGACTGACTTGAATACAGGCCGAATGAAACTGAGCAGAATCAGAAAATGCGTCACTCTGCTCAATTATTTGGAAAAGTATAGCTTCCCAATCTTCATTGTGATTTTAATTTTATTCTCAGCGGTGTAAGTCTGCTTCCAGAAAGTTACACAATTACTTCAAGGCATTACATATATTTTCTGTTTGAAGGTACTGGGTTTGGCTACTTAAATCAGCGGACTATTTTCACTGGATTACAAATCCGAAGCATAATAACGTCTACGGCGACCCTTGGTAAGATGCCAAGCTCTGAAGCTTAACTTGAGAATTCTCAAGTTCCCATTCAGAAAAGGTCTGGGAAACTGAATAAAAGGGATTCTCCAGTTCCAGCCCTTCTTTTCTAAAGATAATCGCTGAGAAAAAATCTAGAAAAATTCATACGTACACTAGTGTGTTAGGTATTACAGTGTAAAATTTCGTTTAAATTTATTAAAGTACAAGCCAGTGGCACCATTTTCGGTGCTGGCCAAATAAAGTGTATTCATAGGTTTAGTAGATTTAAAAAATCCAAAATTCCCCGACAAAATCTTTTAAAAAATTTAAGTATCTTTTTTTACTATTTTTTTTTGTCTGCCGCAAACTTCGCAAATAACTTGTAAATCCGTATATATCACCCACTCCCACTTCAAACAATGATAATTACTTTCGGTAAAAAAAGCTCCTGACTCATTCAATGTTTGGCATGAGTTTATATAAGAGGACCTTGGAAAAAATTATAAAATATGGGATAACAAGGCACTTTTCTATAACAATTATAGCCGTGTCCTTGATTTCAATTTTGAGCATAAAAATACCAGGATTATGTAGCGAAGATGAACAGTTTCTTTATCCTGCTGACCACAGCAATCACCAGTTCTCAACCATGCTGTACATTCTTACAATTTTCTTGGCATCCGCAATTTTTCTAGTGTACCTCATAGGGAAATATTTAGGTAGAAATGCCGACTACTGGAAAAAACGAGGAGTGGTCACAGCGGATTCCACAACTTCGATTTCCCAATTTTTGGCAATCAAGAAATCTCCAACAGAATACGACGAAGAGTTGTACAAAAAACTAGGGAAGGAGCAGTACGGCGGTGCTGTTTTCTTTGGTGCCCCGATGCTCCTCCTCAAGGACTTGGATTTGGTGAAGCAGGTCATGGTCAAGGATTTTGATCATTTCACCGACCACCGACATTTTATTGAAACAGACGTCATGTTTTCAAAATCACTTATTTTCCTTCGTGGGTCAGAGTGGAGCGACATGCGGAATTTTCTAAGTCCAACCTTCACTTCCGGGAAAATTCGTCGCATGTTTCCTCATTTCGAGCGCTGTAGCAATCAGCTGAAGGAATACATTAAGAAAAATTGCAAAGTTTTGGAGGACGGGAGTCACGCTGTGAATGTCTCGGATGCATTGGGCAGATTTGCAACAGCTGTAATTGGAGCAGCTGCATTTGGAATGGAAACAGATGTACTGGTTAATAAGGATTCCTACTTTTACAAAATGGCGTACAAGAGTGCAGATATCACTGTTGTACGTCAGCTTAAGTTTGCAATTGCGAGCTTCTGGCCGAAGTTTGGAAATTTTATTAATATGCAAGCAACGGATAAAGATGTTGGGGAGTATTTCAATAGGATTTTGAAGGAAGCTTTCCGAACTCGAGAAGCGGATATGAAGAGTGGGCGTGATGACTTTTTACAAATTCTACTTGAAGCCAAGGCCCAAAATAAAACTGGGGTTGACTTCAGTGGGAACCTCGCTATTCAACAAGCGTTTCTCTTTTTTATGGCTGGGTCAGTGAAAATCCTATTTATTATATTATTAGTATATCATTAAGAACATTTTTCTGGGCATGGTGGACGAAACTAATCTCTTGGAAGGTATAATTCCCAATGAGCAGTAATTATTCCCAAAGAAAAGAGGCTGGTTGGAATGCTTGTCTCAGTAGTGAGAGATAAAGACAGCTGGTAGGCTGGAACACTACTTGAGTAATCAAATGTGATGTAAAAGTTGCTTCGCTATTACCCTTCGCTAAAACCGCAATTGCACAATTGAGATTTTGATTCCCTTTTGGAAAACTGCTAAGATTGGCATTTTTACAAGAATCATCGGGAATATTACTTGTAGTTTTCTCAGTTTAGAAGGCAAAATGAATATAGATTTGATGAATGTGGTGATTACTGATCATTGGGTATTCGACCTCAGACGGATCAGTTTTGTTTGCAGTGTACAGTTCCTACAAAGGTTCACCACGCAATTTTTACGGATGCCTTTAGGTTTGACACCGTGGCCAACACGTTGGGAATGTCTGTATATTTGTTTGCGCTGAATCAAGACGTCCAAGACAAAGCAAGAGTCGAGGCAGAGGCTGCGATGACAGAGGGGAGTTTTAGCTATGAAGCTATCAATAAGTTAGAGTACATGGAAATGTTTCTTTCGGGTGAGGCAAGAAAACAAAACCTCCATTGGGTTTAGAATTTAATTTTTTCGTTCCGCTATTTTGTCTAGAAATTCTGAGAATGTACCCAGCGCTAGAACGACTAGAGCGGCAATGTGTGAAGGAATACCGGCTGCCTGGTGCTAATTTTACAATCCCGAAAGGAATGATTGTAGGCGTTCCAACTACGAGCATTCACAACGATGAGCGCTACTATGAAAATCCACACGAGTTCAATCCAGAGAGATTTTCACCAAAGAAGAAAGCAGAAAGAAATCCGTACGCCTACCTGCCTTTTGGAACTGGGCCACGGAACTGCATTGGGATGAGGCTTGCCTTGACAGAATTGAAAGTGGCACTGGCTTACTTGATCATCAATTTCCATATCGACCCAATCGAAGGTACCACTCCCATCCCTGTCAAAATTCATCGAGCATTTGGATTCAGTCGTGTTCCTAGAGATTTACTCATTAAATTCGTTCCCAGGGCCTAGAAAACTTGAAAAGTTAACATCGAAAATTCTGCTTTAATTCAATAAAATTCCAAGTTCTGTTGCCTCTCCGTAGTTCAGCTACACTTTGGAGACCAGTACTCGACCTTAATACGACAGGCGTACAGGTACGGGAATTGGGGTACGCTCGGAGGTTTCGGGAAAGCATAGAGTATACGTGTTTTCTTTTTGCTCAGCGAAAAACTTCCACAGCTACCCTAACCGACCTTATATAAATCGAAGGTTCATATCGCAGTCACGTTATGCCAAAAGAAGTTCTGCTCTTTTTAGGTAGGAGGAAAATTTTTTAGAAATGGATTTTAGTGTGTAAATAACGTTGAAATCGGGAAAGATTCTACAAATTATCTTTTAAGTTTCGTTTCAGCATGAATTTACTTCATAATTGAGGAACTGTGAATACCCTGAAGCGACGCGAAAATTGGCTTAGTTAGAACTTTTTAATTGCACTTTTCAGGTTAGCACTGTAGGGTAATCGTTTATTTTTCTCTCACTGTCCCGGGTCCTCCTACGTCGTCTTGAGGCTTCTTGCAGTCCTTCACTGGTCCGAGATCGATGTCGAAACTCTGGAAACAAAAAATTAATTTCTAAAGTTTCTCGCCGCGTGGATGAAAGTACATTCATAGATATGGTAATACCTGGTTGGTCGAAAACTGGAAGAAGTAGTGGAAATGATAGCGAGCGGGCTAATGGAAGCTGTCGACTCTGAGACCCAGATTGGCTCGATAAAGGTTCTGTGAGAGCAAGCAGGACACCGAATGTAAGAATAACGATCACGCTTCCGCAGTACGAGAGGACGTGCTGGTAGTATGAGCAAGGTTCTAAAGAATCTTCACAGCTTCTGAAAAAGCAAGAGAATTATGAAACCGCCGTTGTGCACAACTTCGGTCCGTCGTGTACGTGGGTTGTGCAAGATTGCTCTCTCCTCTCACCCGAACTTGATTTGTGCACCAAGAATTGTACATACTAACTATAGGTTTCATAACTGTGCACAACCATTTTTGGTGTTTCTCCCACTGGACCGGTATTTTACTCCTTAGAGCTACTTACTCAAAAAAATACTGGACGAAGAATATAAGGACTCCGTTTGCCAATTTCTCACAGAACACAAAAGCGCCGTAGACAAAAGAAGCTGACTCCTAAATAGAATTCGATGGCTTTATGTCAATAACCAGAACCTCCTAGGGCTGTTAATGGAAGTATGAAGACTGACATTACCGTATGTGGCCCGATGAGATCAGAAGTGTAGTTGAGAGAGACTACGAGCAGAATGCTACAGCCAGCCGCTATAAAAGCAAATTTTAAGTTGAGTTTTTAGGTAATTACTTAGGGAGCATCCCGGCCCCAGTGAGTCCCCCGCTTACCAAGAAGCACTACAATGGGAAACACAGCATATGTAGTGGACAGCTGGAACTGCGTACCGACTGATAACCAAACACAACCTCCAAGTGAGATGCAAGTTCCAATCATTGCAGTATACTGAAATCAAAATATAACATTACGCTGATTAATGGAAAAACATCCGATTCCTCTTTCCGTGTTAAGCGAGCAGGAGGAATGACCGTAAACAGGACTAAGAATACGGGCACGGTTAAAAGCTTTGGCATTTTTTTTCGGCCTCCGGTGTTTCCTTGCACTTTACCGTGTAAAAACCAAAAAATACTTATCCTCTGGTTCCACGCGGGATGGCCCCAGAAAAGTCTTATGGGCGAAAGAAAAACTCTAAATTGCTCGTATAGTTCCCTCATTTCTTCGCTTCTAGTACAGAGAGAAATAAAAGTAATGCACAAAGCATAGAAGAGAGTTTTGAGACGCCTGTTATTCACATTGCAGGGAGTGAGAGAACGGAGTGAGAGAACGAAGTGAGACGCTCTCACTCCGTGCAATCTCAATGGCAGGGAGTCTCAAAACTCTCTTCTCTGCTTTGTGGGTTACTTTTATTTCTCTCTGTATAGTGTAAGCGTAGGTAAAGTTACTCACCCTGTTACCAATGAGATTCGCGAGGAGTTTGGTCGGCAAACTGAAGATCATGACCGTCAGACTGTAGACCAATGGAATTATGGCCAAATATGACTAGAAATAAGAAAAAGTATGTATAATACAATAACACATGCACATATTCATTTTTTTAAAGTTATTTTTCAATGATCCAAAATATTTTAATGCAAAATTTTTCAAATGGACCACCACACAGTAAACGCTATGAAAGATATGCCTGCAACTTTAAAGTAAGAACTTGCGGCCTTTACTCAATTTTCAGATTATAATCGATTCGGGAAAGTCATTTTTCTAAATTCGAATCAGTTTGACCTCCGAAGATCACTAAAAGTCAGCCCCGCAGAAAAAAAACTATAGACTGTTCGCAGAAAAAGGTCGTCAAGGCCAAGCTCAAAGAAACTTCTTGCGCAACAAAAATTAAAGGAAGTCAAAAATATAGGCCATGGCATTTTTTCTTCAGATATTTTGCATTCAATAACTTTCCACAAGCGATGGGGCTTACGGAAAGTAAATGCAGATACAGATCAAAAGTACCCTTCGGATAAAAATTCTTGTACGAAGAACAACAACAAAAAAAAACGAAGTTGAAGGGGCTAGAAACATCCATATTTTCTATTTTCAAACTTTGGCTTCAATTTCAAACTCGTAAATGAGGTAGTTTCAGTTACCTGAAATTCTGCATCGAATCCTTCTGAGATGTAGAGGGGCCTAAAATTAAATATACCAAATGTTGAATTTCGTTGCGTATTTAAGCCCTGGGGAGACTCACAGTAGCGTTGCAGAAATGATGGCATAAAGTTTTGCTAATACTAGAAGAAGTCCAACCTACGTTCGGATCAAAGAAAAGCATGAGCAACTGCAATGTTAGCTTTTAGCTTATTTCAGAAAAATTCTTACTTGGTAGAACTGAGGTCCAGAAGTAACCCAATCCCTCCAGGTCCAGACAGGTGAGCTGCGGACGGGTGAGCTGCGTTGATCTACTGAAGGCTGGTATGTTGACGTTGAAGACAATGACGAGTCCGGCTCGAAATTGACGGGAAGAAGTGGAGAATTCTCAGATACGATCTCCTCATCACGAACCGTTCTCCGGGCCTCTGGAGTTAGGACATGAAAGAAAATGCTGCAGACAAGTCCGACACCAGTCCCAATAAACGCGATGTACTGGAAAAATAAAAAGCAAAGTTTACTATACTAATCTTCGAAATTCTGCACTGAAGTAATTTTTAATATTTCCCAAAATGTTAAAAAAAATTTAAAGTAAAAGAAAAAATTAAGAAAAAAATAACACTTAAGAAAAAGGATGGTTAAAGAGATAGATGAAGAGAACCCTATTAAAAAGAAAAATATATATTTCTGAAAAGTGAAAGTCTGTGGGCCGAAAAGGGTTTGTATCCGGATGCTCGACGTGCCCGTAAAATGGCATGAATTCGCCAGTTTTTTTTTTGTTACCGTAAATTTCCAAATAGCCGGTTCCAAATAATACCCGGGGTTCCTAATAGTACTCGGGGTTGAAGTTCAGAATCAGGAATAGTAGCCGGTCCCTTATAGTACCCGGGGTACGTTAGGCTAAGCCTATAGCCATAACACACATAAAGGGTGCTGTGAATAAAAATAGTATGAACAAAATAGTATGGATAGAAATAGTGGCCGGTCCCAAATAGTACCCGGGGTTCCTAATAGTACCCGGGGTTGAAAGTCAAGTGAATGAATAGTACCCGGGGGTACTATTTGGAAATTTACGGTATGTACAGTATTATAGATGTAAATGTATAAGTGAAGAAAAAAATTTACCCAGAGAAAGAAGGGAGGTTAAAAGTTCAGACAAATTGTTTCAAATACGTTCCCCTCTAACTAAAGTTTTAAAACTTCGGATTTCTGGCAGTGCAAGGTTCATTTTTGCCTCGGTGAGTGTGAGTTCTGCCCAAGTTTTCCTTTCTACGTAGACATTTTATAAGGAATTAACCATAAGCGTAAGTTGATGAAAGCAGAGCAGAACTCATGACATCATTTTCGATGCATAAAATTTCGGTTTGAAAAAAAAAAGTTTTAGATCTTATTATACCGTACTGTTATTTTTACCCTCAAGCTTTAGCGGAGAGGGTGTAAGGATCGTAGAGAGGAGGGTGCGCCCTCCGTCCCTCCGTCTCTCCGGCCCTCCGTGTGTCCGCCATGCTTTAATCCCAATGAGCAGTAACATTCCCAATGACAGTAATATTCCCAATGAGCCGGTAACATTCCCAATGAGCAGTAACATTCTCAATGACAGTAATA
>JABASM010000728.1:0-19324 GCA_019776545.1 Brachystomella parvula
AAAATGTTTATTTCATGTTTCCCGGGTAGGGAATTGAGCAGGAGACTTTGTTAGCACTTTACCACGTGTGTCCACAGGAATTTTCTCCAGTTTCTCTACCCTAATCAACCAAGCCTTATCCGGAAGAATGGAAATAATCCAGAGAATATTCTAACTTGGTTTTACAGCTTTCCAGGTTTTCGGCTTTACTGTTCACCGCTACAAACTTTTCCATCTCCACTGTAATTTTTCAATGAGAAAAAAAAAGAAACAAAAAACGTTCTAACGTTCTGTAATACAAACCGACGGATTTTGAAAATTTTACGCAAGTTACGAAATATTACTACGATTTGCAAGTTAAAAGTTGTGTAGGCTATTTTGGTTATCACCTGGTCTTCCACTTTTGTATATCATGTGCCAAACGTATGGTGTGCGTTACGTTTACGGGATTGCGGTACGCTCCAAGATTTCCAAAAAGCGTAATAACGCGAGGCGGTTAGGCTTTTTCGAGTCAAAGTGGGGTTGGGGTTACGCCTTTTTGTCCAGAAAGGCGCTGGGTCTTGGAGCTGATTTTACTGGGTAGACCGACGGCTTATAACTTCTTACATCGAGAATTTTTCAAAGGCGCAGCCCAAGAAATATAACTAGCTAAATAAATTGAAATAAAATAACTTGTTGCTAAATTGCCCCAAATTCCAACAGAATCCCAGCTGCTCCAGCAAACAGGGGTGATGCTGATAAAAACCGGCGCTTCTGGGTACTCCGGCGCTATTATTTGATTTGCTACGCACGATGTAAGAAGTTAAACCTCCGAATACTGAAGGATTACCGTAAATTCATGATTAAAGGCCGGCGACGAGTAAGCGCCAGTCTTGTATAATCGCCGAACGTTCTCTGCGCCGTGATTGGAACAACACCTTGGACCTCTAATTGAGCGCAGGTGTGTTTCAAGGTTCCCCCCGTGTGAGTACATCCGACTGCGGCAAAAACTGCGTCTAAAATCCGCCGAAAATGAAAAAGCCTACGCTCTGGAAACTTCAAATATAATCATTTCCAATATTTTTATTTTTAGTCAATAATCGTTGTCGAATAGTGGCCAATCTTGAACAGTGGACGGGAATTTACTACAAGTTCTAAAGTCAATAGTTAACAAACGTCAAACGGAGCCCATAGGGTAACTACGACCTAACGTAAGACTTTTATATAATAAGTTTTTAAAACAAATTTTGAGCGACTTCCAAGTCATCTGCAGTGACTTCTAATGCACTCCATATAATACTAAACGGTAAATAATTCTTGGATTCTTTGATTCTTTTTATGATTTTTTATTTTAGTTTTTTAGTATCCCTAAAAACTCAGGGACCACTGACATCTAAAAGCTTTAAAAACAGAAAATAATAAAATCAAGATACTTGTAAACAAGAAGTCTTCTGATTCCGATCAAAACTAATCGAATAAAACAGAGTGAATATTTTGATACCAATCTTTTTTTTTGGTTTGTTTTGGTCCCTATTTCAATTAAACTCAAAAACTGTTTTTCCATGCACAGACACAGAAAGCAGGATTAAAAAAATTATTTGTATAGTTTCATCATCCTGACTTGAACAAACAGGGGAAGCGAAGGTGAAGTTACCTTTTTTTCTATATTTAATGCAGTAGCCTACCCCAAGCTGCCAAACAAATTAAATTCCTGACTTGTTGAAAGTGTAAACTTGAGTATAGTTGGTGGTGTGTAGGTCTAGATAATTTTTTGAAATGGTTGCGTGATTGAGAGCAGTACTAGTGTAGGATGGGCTGTAATTGAATGGAAAGGACAGGGGGACAGGGTCTGAAAGGTAGGAGACTCCAGACTCACATAATTCCAAAGCATCATGCAATCATAAATGGAAGTCGAAGACGGGGAGAGAAATTAAGTTCATCCCCACCATTTTCCTAAAAAAAATTCTAACAAAATTTATTTTAGATGGAAACGAGAAGAAAACGCAAGCTCAGTTAAATCAAGAAAAAGAAACAGGAAGTAAAAAAAAATGCATTTTGCAAATACAACTGCTTTTGACTCGCCAGACTTTCCACTAACGAAGATCCTGGGTGAAATTTAGTAACAGGCGAGGTGAAAACCTCATTTCAGATCAAAATTATAATGAGCCGCTCAATAATCTTACAAGGAAAGTGTGTGACATGAGTATCGCATTTTGAAATTCTGAGATAAACAAAAGTTTCTAAATGAATTATGATGATTATACAGCGCAAAAATTTNTTTTGAAATTCTGAGATAAACAAAAGTTTCTAAATGAATTATGATGATTATACAGCGCAAAAATTTTCTGCAAAAATGAATTACATTTTTTGACTCTTACGGCCTTCGAAACGGATTCTTATTGGCCCTTACGAAAATCACCAAAATTCCTAATTTTAAGTCACAAAGTAAATCCAGAATTGAAGTCTTGCAGAAATGCCCTGTAACTTCATGCGATATGCTACCTCTGGCGTATCTCAGATTTCCTGAACGCGATGCGCATGTCATACACTTCCCTGTTTAGCCAATGTATTACTGTTTTGATGAAAGCTTCATGAGTTTTGATGGACTTATGAGATCCAGCGGTAAACTGAAACGGGGACGTGAATAGAAATGAAGAGGGGAATAGCTTGAATCTCCCTAGAGGTCCAAATAACTACACAGTTGAAGAAAACATCATTAATAAGGACTCGAGCAATGCTTCTGATGAATCCAGGGCTCGGAACGAAAGGACCTATATTTTTTGGGAGCAAAGAGCAAGGTCCTTTTTACTTTGATTCAGTTTCCCTCTGTTTTCCATTTTATTTGTGAAAAGCAGAGAAAGTATAATGTGAGAGTAGAGTGAGTGAAGAGAGGAGAGAGGGGATTGTGACATTCTCATCTGTTTAGCATAGGGTCTCCTGGGGGATCCATTTTCCCTTCCTTTCCGAGCAAAGATACTTGAGGCTTAGGCGGAGAAAGTATTCCATTACGTTACATTAAACATCCTATTATTACCTATACGAACTACACCTTACGAAAAACACATGTAGTCTAATGGGATCCCCCCTAATCCAGACTCAGAATGACATTCCTTACTTTTTTTCCCGAAAAACAACTTTCTCTCCTTTTCAAACTAACAGCACCTCTCATCTAAAATGAATACATTCGAATGCATAATTCACAAACTGAAACATGTATTTTATCTACGGGAAGGTGTAGGGAAACTTTTACTTCGGCCAGGCTTCAAGCCTGGGCTTCTGTCAAGAGTGCCACATAACAACAAAATATTTTGAAAAATTGGTACTACGCTCGTTCCTTTCCTCTGCTATCTAAAGTGGTCATATTTTCTCTAGTCCAGAATTTGAAAATGATCTTGTCAATACGTATCAGTGAGATCAACTGAAAGATGGAAGGGAGAGATGAGACGTCGTAGGGGAAAGAATATTTTTTTGCACACAACTTTCATAGTATTGATTACAGAATCCTTACCATGGATAATCGAATGATACACATAAACTTGCACTTTGGATCTTGACCTGGAAACGATTCAGCACCTAACGTTGCCGTGTAACGCTGTTGTTGTCATACTCTGCGTTTTCAGCGGATCCTCCCAAAACCCGAAGTTATGATAGCGTCTGCCGCTATCATCTTCAAGGAAGACCACGAGCGTTTCAATTTTCAGCATTGAAAGAAACAGAAAAAGCTTTAAAAACCGAAATTGGAATTCCGAGATTGAAGCACTGGAAATGGAGAAGCAGGAGCGTGTCGTGTCATCACGTCCTCAAAGAAGCAAATCACAAAAATGCAAATACCGTAAATACTTGCATACGATCCAGAGGTTCTTTTAAATTCTCCGACTTCTGAGACCCGGGCACTATGCGAGACAGGATACTAATCAAGACCTGGGTTTATTACAATTTTGGGAAATTCATTTCAGCAGTATACTTGGGCAGAGAATTGGCACAACAATTTACCCGCACACATCCACTCAAAAAAAATTTTAAATCTGTCTTTTCAACTTGACGGTGAAAGAAACTCATTTTCCTGGTTTTAATTTAATCACTTTCACTTTAGAGCTATTTTCTTCTTTATCTACTTTCAAATTCTGCTGGCCACGCGCGTACTTGTGAGGATTTATTAACGTTTTTCAGCTCCGGCTACTATTCGAGACAGGGTGTTAATCGAGTGTTCTGGGTAACCATTTTTTCTAAATGAAAAGCAAATGAAAACCAAAAAATGACGACCCACATTGTTTGCCACACACGAGAAAGCCCAGATTCTGTCATGTCATGTCACCTTTTATGTCATTTTTTTTTTGTGATCATTTGCGGCTCTTGTAAACATAAATAAACCTACCCTATAAAAAAAGTCCCTTCCCATTTCCTCACATTAATTTGTATTCTTGATCCCTCATTATGCAAATTTTCCAGAGTTTTACCTACTATGCATGAAACGATGAATTGTGTGACTGCTAATTCGGATTTCTTTTGATGTACACTAGGCTAGGAGTCTAAGCTGATTCGAATGGAAGGCGTATAGGGAGGGAGGAGTACTAGTAAAGGCCTCCTGTCCTCATTAACCTGAGATTTCAGAGCTAAATTTCATTAGAACTCCTCATTCATACTTTTGAGAACTTAATTCGTGGTTGAAGAATTAAATGATGATGATGAGATTCTGCTGTTGGAGGAAAGGGAGGAGTATAAGGGGTAATTAGAGGAACCTAGGAGTTTTCCAACATGAAAGAGAAAGTTCACAGTGTTTAAAATCTTTCCATAAGAGGAAGAGACTCCCATCCACTCTCTCAGATTCTTAATAATTGTTAATATTACCCCATACTCATCCTCGAGGGAATAATTAAATACCATTAGGCTAATGGAGAAAAATACTTGTGAAAATCTCGGCCTTTTACCCCTCAAATAGCTATGCCTCACAGCTTCTAAATAAAAAATAACACCCAACGTGCGATGCTGAGCGCACCGACGAAAGCGAGTTTCTTAAGTCAGCATTTCCACAACTGTCCGGTGGCTATTTAACAGCATTCCGAAGGAGAAATTTTAAAAATTCCAAAAAACGTGTAAAAATTTCAAACCATGTTTGAAAATTATGGGAGGAGGAGGAACTTTGGAAAAACTTTGGAGAACGTTTTTAAAATTTAATCACAAGCGGGGAGAAATTTGCCTTGTGTAAAATCATATACCGTCTTCGTCGGTGAATATTCAAAGGAAAGTTGGAGCTTAATTTTTTAATTCTCTGAAAATGAGTAGGGAAAAAATCAAAGTTTCTTGTGTTTGGGTAGTAATTATTATATTTTAGAAGTTTTAGAGTTTTGAAAGTTTTAAGTGTAGGCTTTCCCTGTTATCAGAAGAGAATAGACGGTTTTGGTTCGAATTGAGGGCAGGAAGGGATTTTACCCTGGTCCCATACCACTTAAAATTCTTTGATGAGACTCAGAGAGGGTGGGACCAGATGGAGAGTCTACCACTTTCTCCACTTTCTCTACCGATAAGAAATTTTCTACTTAAGATTGATACGTACTTTCTATTTCGGAATTTTCCCTCGAGAAAACATTTCTTCTCTCTTAACATAGCCCCAAGACCCGACAACCAACAGATAAGAAACAGAGAAAAGGCTACGGAAGTTTCACTCTAATGAGAAAATCTAATCAAATTCCCTAGCAATTTCCATCATTTTTTTATACTTACTCAATACTCCTTTTATTTTATTAACTTTCCATTTAGTATGAGAAGTGGAATTGGGGATTATGGTAGGTTTGATGCAAAATGGGGCAATTTTGAATAGTTTTCCCATTTGTCTTCAATCTACTCTTGTTTTCCTTCCGGCTCAGCTTGACGAACCAGGGTATTCGTTTTTAGAAAGTAATATCAGATTTCCGAAAAAAAAATCTTAGCAAATTCAAAACAATCTATTAAAATAGAAAAATTCAGAGGAAAATCTGTTGAAGTCCCCTTGGGGAAATTGAACAGAATTTCTGTAAGAACTCCCGATATAGCCAAAGATCCTTTAAGTTTAAATCCGGAAAATTTTTTAAGATTTCCAATTTTCAAGGTTTCCTCATATCTCCTTGTGTTAATCGAGTTTAAAATTTTTATCTGATACAAATTTTCAATACTTTAGAAGTTAAATGAGAATCGAAACAAATATTTAACTAAAGAAATAAACTGAACGTTGTTAAAATTTTATCTTAAAACATTTTTTAAGCTGAAATGTGTTACATTACAGTTACCAGGTAGTGCAGGTATCAGCAAACTTAAGGAAAAGTGAAGGGCCTCGGTAGAATAACATCATGAAAGCTGTCTCATACAATTTCAAATACAGTGACCGGCAGAATTAAAGCTCAAAAGCAAAAAATGCAAATTACGATTAAAAATCTTAAGTCCGAAATTCCAAATGATGAAGACTGGAATGCCCGTGGTTGCAATTAGGGCGCGCAAATGGGGAGGAGTTTGGTTGTTAGGTCTTGGCTTAAGGTTATTAATCGTAGTTTGCATTTTTGCTTATGAGCTTTGATTCTGCCGGTCACTGGATACCTGCGCAATTAACTCAACTTTCAACGTAGAATCGAATGGTGAAAGTAATTTTTCCAAGTTCAAATTGTTTTGACCTCTGGAGTCCCCAAAATTCAGCCCCTTGTACTTGACAACGGAACCTCGGATACAGTTTGCATGTTCAGATTTTAGACATTAGAAATCGAGTTCCGACCACGACGTGCGAATTTGAGAAAAAAGTAGGATTTGAATCAACTACTCCAAGTATAGCGTGAAATTGCTACTTTAGATGCGCGCCTCCGAATCACAGCGGCAGAAGCAAGCGGGTTTTCACAATCGCACAACTCAAAGCTGCGAACTTTGTAAATTCTCAGTTTGGAGTTAGTGTAAACTCCCTACTATCCACATCCCAACACTGGCCCCATTCGATTCTAGAAAAATTAGGCGTTGCTTCGTATGGTGTTGAAGTTGAAGTTGAATAAACCGTGCAACACGGATGTATGGAATAGTTCGAGTGTACCGGGTGTACCGGGTGAACCGGGTGTATATGGGGGTGTACCGGGTGCATATGAGCACATATGCACATATGCACCAAAAGCAAAAATGCACCTTAAACCCAAATGCCCATATGCACCATAAGCACATACACACCATAAGCACAAATGCCCATATACCCATACACACATATGGGCCAAAAATCGAAATTTTTTAAAACTTCACCGATCGCTATGAAATTTAATGGTAAACAACTAGTACTAAGGGACTCTCATACCAAAAATCAAGTCAATCCGAGTAACCGTTGCTGAGATATTGAGACACGGACGGATGGACGGACATTGCATTCGCATGAATAGCGCTCGCGCTATTAATAAACCTTAACTCCGCGTAAAAAGTCGCTAATGACCCCATGTCGCTCCCTCTTTAGCCTGGCTCGAACTCGATATAAACTTTTAGAGTTGTGAAAATCTTCAAGCTCTCTTGGTACATTTAGATTTTCGACATCCCGTAGAGAAATCCAGCTACATTCTCCTCTCTAATATGAAAGCATTTGTAGCTCTTGGTGTATCATAAAATTATAATTTAGTATAAAGTTTGAAACGAGTGTAATTGTGTAGAATGGTAAGAAATTGCATGGATTTGTATAGGGGGAGAGGAAAGAAAGGAGGGCAGTGGAAGGTTCCATTAGTTTTAATTTCCTCTTTATATTTGTTAAGTGGAAGGGAGCCGGAAGTGTTTTGGAAGTCTCCTGATTCTAAATGTAGATTTCTATCTCAGACGTCGCTTTGTTTTAAATGAGTCCTACTACTCCTCTACCAGACTCAATTCAACGGAAGTTAGGCAAAATTAAAAGAGAGCTTTTAGTGCTTCTCCTTTTCAAACAAAAGGAAATTCAGAGTAGACTCGGTAGAGTCAAATAAAATTTAGCCACACTTAAACTAATTTCAGCTTCACATCTTCAATGCCTACAGTTGAAGCTCAGCGCTATTTCCGTAAAAGAAATACTTCCTATCCCTGTCTTTACTTTTTTCAGCTCAAATTAACTTTGAAATTGAGTAAATGTAAAATGGGAGAAGTTAGTAGAGAATTTCCTTAAGAGTGCTGCGGTATCCTGGGGAAAGAGCTGAGTGTTCCTGACTCCTTCTGAGAACCAGGTGGAATTCATTTAATTTTTAAACTTTCCCATGTTTTTCTTTTTTGGTGGGGTGCTGTGCTGAAAGTGAAAGTTCCTCGAGGCGTGTCTCATTAAGTTGATTGCTCAAACTCAAAACTTGTTTCTCCTTGATCGACAGAAGAGATAAGTAGTAGAAAGAAGAAAGAAAAACCTGAAACAGGCTTCTCGCTCTCTACACTTTTCTTATCATCCCAACCTCAGCTCCTTTGTCTTAAGACTCCCAGGTAGACTCCAGCTCAAGTACTCTACTAATGATCTCACCCTTAATTTCCAACGTCAGATTAAAATGTAACCAAATCAGCTCAAGGACTTTCACAACTCTTCTGATAAGACAAACACAATTATGGAGAAACTTGCCCTGCGGATTAAAAATTTAAGAAAAAAGAAACTCCAAGAAAAAGCATATATGGGCAGCCGCTCCTTTCTTAAAGTGGATCAATATTTTTACACCGACAAAGGCGGTAGCTGCGTGCCTCAGCGCCGTCTGACCTAAACGCATTCGCCCACATGTGAGGGCCTGGTGTATAAACTCGCAGTGAAGACTCCAACCTCGCTGAAAAATCGCGTTAAAAATATTTTATCATTTCTTATCACATTCTTACTATTTTTTTTCTTTTTCGCTTACCTTTTTCCTCAATTCATTTCATGACTGAAAATAATTCTTACTCAACAAATTACCAAGAATAATGGGAAAGTTTGTTCGAACTGTTTTGGTACCGAGCTCAAATTCGCCGTTTTTTTATTATTAAAAAAAAAGCTCAATTTGAATTTGGGAATGAGATGTCATTGATCAAAACGTAATTGGATTTATAGAATTGCGCATTTTATGCAAGACATTTGATCCCTCTCGTTTAGGGTTAGAAATTCATATTATAATTTTAAATACTATACTTGCATTAAATCCGGTCTCCCCCGAATTCAAAAATCCAATCCACCTGGACCTGGATTTCATGTCGACGGCAATCCATGCAATCCAAATCCAATCCAACAAAACATGGAAAACTGAGACAGGCTGGAGGATAAGGCATTGGATTCCTCTTAGATCGCAAGAAGCGATAAGGTAATTAATTTCAGCGAATAACAAACACGCCTGGCGTTTATTTTAGTCCTTGCAATCCTAGCCGAGTGCCTTTTGACAATATCCCACAAATATTTTTTGCAAATATTCGTGTCCCAAAAACTTGAGAAAAAAAAATTATTTGAATTTTTTGATGTGAAATTCCACATCAAAGCTAATGGACACAGCCCGCTCGTCTAGTGAAACTGAGAAACTAGAATTCTGTTACATCAATAAAATTTTTGCACTAATACCTTGTAAGTGTAATGTATGCTGTCGAGAAAAGAGTGGGATACTGTATGAACTGTAAAAAAGAAAAATATGCATCCAGTGCAGCCAGCCATTTAAAAATCCACTCAACTGTATGCAGCAATCCATCTACTAAAAATTCAGCTGGACTGAATTGGATTCCTTTCACTAGGCTATGGATTGGGTTTCCAACCTTTTTCTGGTGAAAGGCTTGAACATTTTCCACTTTTATTTACTCTCTCTACTCCTAGTAGTGGAAAGTAAAGGAGCTTAACTTTGAGTTTGATAAGAAATAAATTTTTAAGGAGAGAAAGTGAACGGGTTCTTTGGAATTTATTTCAAAATCCTATTGTTATTACTGTATCTCGCTGTCCCTTTATAAAGCTACTTTTCTTTTTCAGTTACAGCAGACGCCTCCAGCTATTTTCTCTGGATAAATTCTTATATGTTGAATTTGTAAGGGTACATAACGCAGAGTATGAACTATGGAGAGACTCCTGAATTATGTCCCTGTCGTTTCCTCTAAATTTCCTTCAGAGATCCTATCACACTCCCTATTAAAGTCTTCAATATTTGAGGAACTCAATTCTATCAAGTCTATCAGGAATATCTGAAGAAATCCAATAAGAGAACCAAATTCAGAACCTGACTCTCTTATCATTCTACCCAACTTTCCCTTGCCCTCAAGCAACCACTCACACCACTCATAATACAGGAGAGAGATACCCACAAAAGATACGAAAACACTGGCAACTTAAATCGAGACAAGTGGAATTTACTGAATCAACTTGTGGAGCCTGGTGCTCATTTCTTCACTTTTCAAATTTATCAAGAGGCAAAAAAATATTGGTTTAAAAGTTGCAAAGAATTTTGGGGTTTCAGAATCTCTGTCTCACGAAGTATTTGTAATTTCTTCTCAAAACATCACGAGCTCAAAAATAAACGCAGGGATTCTAACGGGGTATTTCAGGAAATCTGCCCAAACAAAATCTGACCGAGGGAACTTTGAAACTTCATGCTAAAAAATGCTTGTTAATTTTTCAGGAGTCAGCAAGCTTTTTTCTTTGGATTTTTGCTACTTTCTATCGTAAAATTTTGCAAACCATATCCCTAAAAATTCAGGGAACATGAAAAGTGATGGGGAAAGAAAACAGTACAAGAAAACCAGAAAACTGGAAAAAATAGAATAATTTAGTGTTTAGCGTGCGTCACTCCCCCGTATCCTCGCGGAAACCAAAATGTCGAAGAAAGTTCGCCCTCCAGCAATAGCTACCCCAAGCACGGAAAGCGATTTTTCCCCAAGAAAAAAAGTCAGGAGCAATTAAAACTCTGCGCGTATCGATTGTTTTGTCGCTGTGCCCAAAACTTCCTCAGACTTGATTACAGCATTCTTGCAACTTCGGCAAGCATAGAATTTGGTGCCAACTGAAAGCATTTTCTTGACAGCATTTTTACTGCTAAATCCAGAAAAAATAACGAAAAAAAACTTAGAATGAGGTTTCAAAGTCCCTGTGCTCAATCATCTTTTGTGCAGATTTCATGGAATCACCCGTTATACAAGTAACAAGAGATCATTAAAAAGGAATTTGAGTATTAGGACTGTCTCCTAGTTCCCTAGTTTTGAACTCTTGTCCTCGAATACTTTATCAATGTCCAGTCTGAAGAGACATCCCTGCTGAGCCCCCTTTGGGGATTTTCAAAAAGGAAAGACAAGGGGCAAGTCCATGTTTTTAAGATTAATGAACAAGGCAGAGAAGAGAAATCTGTCAACCGGTGAAGAAAACCAAAAAAAAAAAATAAAAGTCCTTTTACTGTGTAGCTAATTAATCATCCTTCATTTCCTCGACGAATCGTCAGCCACATTACTAGAATTTATAGAGCAAGAAAAACAAAAAAAAAGAATACCTAGGAAAATTGATAATATCCAAGGTCTGTAAACTATTTCCTGATTTCTATTTTCAGATTTTATAAAAAAGAAAGTGGAAATTGGTTTTTTTGAATTTTGTCTCCTGTTTCCTGTAGCGGAGATTGGATTCTCAAATCTCATAAAACAAAAGTAATGAAAGCGTTTTTTGAATTTCAATAAAAGGATAGTATGGGAGAAGGAGTGTGGAAGATCGAAGTTTTCTAGTGCAATAAATCCTTCACTTCCTCATAAAAGGCAAAAAAGGCTTGGCTGACAGGATAGAGGTGGAGAAAAGGCCTTTATACCGGAAGACACCCAAGCAAAACTTTCTCTTTTGCTCTTTTCACATTTCTCCCTTTCAGGTCAGGGAAGAGAAAGCGAGAAAGGGAAATTGGAAACGTTGTCATAATTTCCTCGGTTTTTAATAATAAAAAATAGTTGAGCCTGATTTATGGTTATCACAATTGAAAAAGTTTTGGTGATAAACACCAATGCTCCTTCCCCCTATCAATGGAGGAAATTAAGTATTTGGACTTACCCGATGAATAAACCCCATCGCCCTCACTCCCTCCAGCCAATGAGTAAGGAGGATCTGCATCAATTCAAAAATAACTTATAAGTTACTATTGGTTCCTGAAAACCTAAACTGAAAAGAAAATTTTTTGAAGTTTGGCACCCTGAATTCGGAAAAATAGTCTTACGTCAACACTAGTTGAAAAATAAATTTAAAAATATAAAATTAAGGTATATTGAGCATTAACCAGATCGCAGTTCTCCCTTGTCTGGTGCACAATTTACAATAATCCGAAAAATAGCGCCGACTCATGCAAAATCTCCGATTGGTAAATCAATATGAAACGCCTGTTTTGAAAAGGGACCATTTGCACCAAACGGGAAAATATCAGGGACTTCGCGACAGAAGGCTTTTTCAAATCGGCCTAAGAATTCGGCTCGGAGGCCCATGTGGTTTTTTTTCTGTTAAAAGGCATACATTTTAACAAAAAACCCTATTGGCCTCTGAGCCAAATTCTTAGACCGATCTAAAAAAGCCTTCAATCGCAAAGTCCCTATCGTTTTACCTCGAAAGTCTTCGGAGATGGGTGGGGTGAATTAGGGGAGCAGACATGTTTTTGGGAATGTGCTATAGCCAACAAGTTTATGTAACTGTGCTTGGTTGTAAAAAAATTCTAAAAATGTGTCTATTTTTTTTTCATTTTCCCCTCCCACCTCCGCAGACTTTCGAGGCAAATAGGGATGATAGTTGGCGATTCCCCCTGTGAAAATCCCCTCGTGTAAAACTCCCCTCATATGAAAATCCCCTGTAAAAGTTAAGAAAATTTTGCAGGTGCTGTTGAGAGGAAGGAGCCCATACCATCTAGTGTCACCTTTGCGTAATAACCACGGGGCCCTACAATTCAACATGCCCTGCGAATTGTATAAGTTTTGGAAGAGATTTCCTGTGAGGGGGATTTTCAGAAAGGGGATTTTCTGTAACCGCGGTAAGGTGCCCTCGTGAATACATGTCAATCCCAACGATATTCCTTACATTTGAAGTAGATGAGAAGTCCGGACAAAGAGAGGAAGACAATGAGTAGGAGAATAAGCATAAGAATTAAAAATGGTATACGGCCGTGGAGCCAAAATTCTCTGTTGAGGGGAGTGGGTTGAATAGGGTGGGACGGCCTCGGCTCCACTTCACTTTGTCTTATGGGTTGAGTAGGTTCCGTGTGCCTTAGTCTCATGTTCTCACTTAGATTTGGGGTGGTTAGGACTGAGCCTCCTCCAGTCTTAACCTCACTATCACCATTTCCAAACTTATGATTTAGTTGTCGTACTACTGTACTCATTTGCTCCTGGGCCAAGGGATTACTGAATCCCCCTATGGAGTTATTTAAATTGTTCACGTAGTGAGGGTGGATGGAAGGAGAGTGGTATTGGGGTGGGGCCGGGGTGGCTCTCACTTCACATAAGCGATTATTGGGGTGTGTATAGGGGTACAAGGCGTTGTGAGTTAAATCAGGGGCTGGGGATGAACTAAGAGTTGTCGGGGGCTGTTGATACGGGGAGAGGGTACGAGGGTGGGTCCAGGTCTCATCCCTAAACTCACTATCATAAGAATCGTCGTATTTCACGTAGTGTGAATGTGGATGTGCTTGTGGTTTGAGGGAGTTGTAGTTGGTGGGGTATTTCCCATACCCGTAAGAATTTTCCGGGTAATTTGGATACCCCTCCATTTCAACCCTGTAAGAATAAAATTAATTGAATTAGCCAGACTAAACAGTTCAGATTAGTGGAGGTGTGACCGTTCGTACTAGAAATGTGCAGTTGCTGGTCATAACCTCATCAACTAAAAACATTAATTTCGGAGGAAAATATTTGCGGAGTGTGGTTTAATAAAGAACGGAATAAATTAGAATAAGGAAGATGTTAACTACAGGTTTCCTGATTTATCAGCTAATTGATTTCTCACTAAAAACTACAAGCTGTCTTTCAAAAGCGCACTATTTTTTTATTCTAAATTTTTTGGAGTGAGGGAATTAATACGACGAAAGGTGTAAAACACTGCTGGAATTTAGAATGTCGAATTTCGTGTGCGGGGAAAGGTTCGGCTTCATGTACATAACAAGCAAGAAAGCTAAATTCGAGCCATTCGTATTGGATTTTCAACCAAAAAAAAACGATGCATTAAAACAAGTTGTCAATTTCGGAAATCCAAGTTCGACTCTTTAAAATTTGATAGGAGGAAACATTTTCACTGCTTTCTTTTCGGATTCAATTCATCCACAGCAACCGCGCAGAGATTTTGCCCCTTTCTACATAACCTGCTCATAGAGAAAAGAGTTTTAAAAGAATTTTTTGTTTTGTTTTGTACGAGATCCGAGATCAAACAGAGGATGTCATTTTGTTCAATCCAAGCAAATTTTCAGCTTATTCAAATGAATGGCCCTTCGCTAAGTGGTTTCTTGGTAATGTCGTTTTTATTTTCCTGGTTTAAAGGGAGGATGAACAATAGTGGTTACTTTTAATGTGAAGTGTGGTTTTTAAATGGGATTTTTTTTTTCTAGCTGATTTCGTATTCTTTGAAGATATTTTTAGGAGATGAGGGAAAACTATTTAGAAGAGGGTGAGGAGGACGGAAGGTGATTAGTATGCACTACTGTGCGCTCTCTTCTGCAGAGCGGGCGGGAGGTCACAGAGCCTAGAAAGAAAGTTTACGCTTTTGATATTTCCCCATCCTCAATCATTCCTTCTTCTTGGGAGAAAGAGAAGAGTTGGGAATAATGAATTAGGGAAAGAAGATCCCTCTGATTTATTCCCCGTTGGGTTTTAGGCATTCATTCATTCCTCTACTCATAATAATAAGAAAAGGCTTCAATTCCCTTTTCTCAATTTCTGATTGGAGGAACTCACCTTATCTCCTCAGTTCTGAACAAATAAATTCACAACTTAAAATTATCTAGCCACTGGAGCTGAATTTTAATTTCCCTGACCTTATTCCCAATTAATTTCAAGAGAGTAAGAGAGATTTAATAGCTTTTGTTTGTGGACTACTCTGGAATCCTGAGAATTCGGAGTAGACTTCCGTGTATCTTTACCTAAGGAAATAAAGTGAAAACTTTGGAGTGAAAGTGGTAAAACTTTTGTTGCTTTTTCTCTCTTAGATCGTTTCCCTCCCTTCACACATAAATAAACAGATTCTGAGCTGGAAAAACGGGGAAAAACTTACAACTATCCCATGAATCTCCTCTAGCTCACAAACCATGAAATTAGAAACCCAAGGAAAAGAAAATCCCTTGACCAAAATTTTCTTCTTTCCAAGAAAAAGAGTAAAACTACAAAATATATACAAATTGGGGGCAAAATTCCATTTCCCATAAAAATTTCTCAATTTTCTTCTCCTAAAACCTCCAGGTTGAGTAAAGAGTAATCATCAGCTTTTCAGAAATTAAATATTAAGTCACGAGGAAAATAGACTTTGGATTTCCTATGGATCCTGAGGTGGAGAGTGACTTAAAGGATATTCCTTTATGTCAAATTCATTTCCATTTGAATTTCTGTCGGCAGCAGTGACATACTTGACACAATATAGGCCTCACCCAACTCTCATTTCCCGAATTTGGTCGAAATGAGAAGGTGAAAGCAAGAGCTCTTGATCCCTTTGAACCCCCTTAAATACTCGACTAATGACAACTACTCCAATTTTTAGTTTGAAAAAAAAAGTCAATTCTCATTTTCCCTATTACTCCTTACCTGCCTCCTGAGAAAATTAAATTCTGTCTGAGACAGATGAAAGCTTTACTGGGAAAAATTTCTTCCTTGTTTTCAAAATAGTTTTGCTGACAAGGGAACGTTAAAAGAAAATTAAATTCTGTCTGAGACAGATAAAAGCTTTACTGGGAAAAATTTCTTCCTTGTTTTCAAAATAGTTTTGCTGACAAGGGAACGTTAACGTATGTAAAAAACCGAATTCGATAACACCGGTCTATCTTACTCAAAATGGCGGGAAAATAAGATCCTGAATTTCATTTGACCCATTTTAAGTTTTTCCTACAACCTTAACTTTTTTGATTTCGAAAAATCCTAATGGGGTACAAAATTTAAAAGCTGAAATTTTTTAGGGTTATTTTTTTTTTACAAAAACCAGGATGGCTACTTGCGGATTTCACTGACTTCGGTGTGTTACAGAACTCAGCGTTCCCTTGTTAAAAATTCCCTTCATATAAGCATGTAACATGTAACATATAACATGTAATTTGGTTTGGGTAATTCTGATGTTGTGCTTAAATCTGCTACTTTCCGCTCTCTTCTGCTTCTTTGTTTGAAGCGTAGGCATGTAGCGGGTAGACTGAAGAATTCGGGTTGAGAAACTCCTTGGAATACAAATAGAAAGTGAACTATGCTAATCGGGCTTTCCTGAAAATTCTTTTTAAAAAATTCTGATTCCTTGAACTCTTTTCCATTTCTCTTCTTCTACTTTCTCTGAGTTTGGTCCTGAGTAGGTCTAGGAGGAGATGCTCATTTGATTACAGTTTCTTCTCTTGTTTTCTCTCCTGCTTTCTCCAGATGAGTCTGGGTGAGTGATAAAGGGCTCCTTCCGAATTCCCATTCTTCTCATACTAATCCCTAACTTTTGCATTTTAAATTTTCACATTAGCCTCTCTCACCCTTTTCCCAATTTCTGAAATTAATTCTGATTCTGAGGAGCCGGATCTCCTGATTTTCATCAAGAACAAAAGGAAATTGAATTTGACACCCAAGAAAGGAATTAATCATTTCACTCTCTACAATACTCAAATCCCTATTCTACTCTTACCTAAATTTTATCGTTCCTACCTCTTTCAAATTATTTTAAATTAAAGAAAATCTGTTTACCAGAAAAAGTTATACCTTCTCCAACTCCTGCAGAAGGTCGGTTTATAATGCTACTGAGGAATTGTAAGAATAGTTTAAGAAAGCTATTATATACCATCTCAGATCGTGGTTTAATTTGTATGTACATTCTGAGTATTTATTCTTGAAACTTAGAATTAACGTGAATTTAAGCTACTTTAACACCCAGCACCACAATTTTCCGGCATAATTTTTGGCACTAGATTTTTCACAGTGCCATTCTCAGCGAGGCGCAGGTACAAAGTGTAAGATTCAGTACGAAACGAGGATACCCTGCACTTCATATGTATGGGCAAATATACAGGATCCTTAACTTTAAGTCCGTGTACCTTTCACCAATCTCATTGTAACTCCCATAAGAAAACTTTCTCCACCACGGACATAAAGTTAAGGACTCTGTACTTGCTTCACCTATTTTTATTCGGACGGATTTGCCCACCTTTGCCGAATTTGGTAAGAATAGAGGTAAGAAGTGTAGGGTGTCCTCCTTTCGTGCTAGATCTTCCACTCTGTAAAAAAATTTGAAATTTTTTGGGAGAGCTTACTCTGTATGAAAGAGAGGTGCCCGTTAAAGGTGACTTACAAGGTCACTGTGATCTTTTGGGCAACAGTAACTAAAATTCTGGAAAACGGGTCCGGCTTTCGATGGAAACAGGAGAACTAACTCAGCACAAGCCGATGCAGCTCCATAAATTATCTAACAGATTAAAGCCGGAAAAACCAAATTCGGTTGGAATTCTTGGGCTGCAAAAATCTGAGAAAGTGCAAAATCTGGGGCAGAGAATTTTGGTTTTAGGTTTTAGTTTGGTTCGAGCACTTTCCTCTTGTGTTGGGTCCTGTGCAAATGTAACTTACTGCTCTTCAAGGCCCCTTCGGCTAACATTGTTGTACGTGTTTACACTACTTTGCATTCCATAGCATTGTAAAAAGAAGTATGACACTAGGTTAATTTAATGAGTTAATTAGTATCCTATTTTTATATTCATTTCTAATTCTCTCCTGATTTCTTTCCTTGCATATTATTAGAAGAAAGAGAGAAGAGAATTTTCTTTAGGCTTTTCCTGAGTCCTGGTAGATTTAATTTTCCTAATTGAATCCGGAACTCCAATCAGGGTTCCTCATAACTCTCATTTTCTGTAATGGATACGCCTGCCTGTGTTCAAAAGTTCCCTGAGATCCTTTTGTTTTTGAGCTTAGGATTCTGGGGGAGGCGGGAGTGGGGGAGCAGGGTGTTAGGTAGGAGAAGCTCATTATGAGAACCACAGGACCTTCACGTTGACGGAGCAACGAATTCATTATAATGCAAAGAGCATTGGGTTACTACGGTATAATGCCTGTAAGAAAAACTGTAGCAGTATAGGCGGTGGTGGCTGAAAAAATTTCCCGGTGGAAAGTTTTTCAGAGAAAACTAGACTAAGGATTTAATTCTGAACTCATTTGAAAAAAATTTATGAGGGGCTTTACATTATGATTTTTGATTTAAAGTCTGCATAGTTCCTTGGTGACGAAGAGTCAGAATCCAATTCCCCTGACTCCAGGATTCCCCTCATCGTTATTTTGAAATGGAATCTCTTTCACTTTTTTCAAAAAAACTTTTCTTTCCCTTCTCCAATCTCCTACTCTCCTGATTTCTGTGACATCTGAGAAAGAAGGAGAGTTAGAAAGAACTTAAATCCGTCTTTCATTTCATTGAAGTTGAACGTCATTAGCCATTTCCATCCTCTAGTTTTCCTACCTTCTCAAGAGGAAGAAGTGAAAGTGAAACTTTCTCCTTCCGAGAGAGCACAAAATCAAACCTATTAGTTTTTGCGATTCATAGATTTTCATGTTCATTCCTCCCCATCCCACTATCAGTCTTTACGTCAGGATTTTTTTTTAAAAAGGAAACGAAATTCCTAATCGCACACTAACAATCCATCATTAGCCTATCCAATTTCAGTACTTATGTAAGAAGCCGGCTGTTGAAATTAAAGAACTTGAAGTTGTAAACAAGAGTTTTGTAACTCACTAGGGAACGTAACTACGGCAAATAAGTTTGCCCTGATGCCGGTGAAATATTGCTCTGAGAAAACAAAAATTGAAAGCTTGGGTGGGTGCACCTTTTCGTTTTTTCTGAACTTTCTGATCACCTACAAAATGTTCAGGGTTTGGAAAAATTAAATGAAATTTTTTTAGTAAAAGCGCCTATTTTAAGGGAGTGGCATCCACGACAAAAAAAAGAAGCCAGTTTCTTCAAAAACGCCAAAAACAGTGTCAATCATCTGAAACAATTAAAATATCGAAACCCTAAGAAATCACCAAATTTCTATATTACTCCACTTTGAGTAAACTGGGATGAAAAATTGCAGATTTTCCTGTTTCCACAAAATGATGCGTTTTTCCCGTAAATGAAATTGGAAACATAAAGGAAGTCGACAACTGCATATTTTCATTGTCTTGTTTTTCTCCCCATCATTCGGAATACCGCAGGGTGCGTGAACTGTTTTTGTTTTTCGCTTCGCTCACCGGGTGAGGACATTTACTAGAAAAAAATTAGCCAAAAACTGGAGGAAGTTTGTTTGCAAAC